>PDIM01000011.1:107953-219467 GCA_002811675.1 Ichthyosporea sp. XGB-2017a | reverse complement strand
TTTTCTTTTTGTTATTATTATTATTGAAAAAGTTGATTTTGGATTTTGAAGTTTTCTTTTTGAGTGATTAGAGAATCAAAAATGGTGTTCACTAAGGTTATGAGATTTATCCCTTCAGGTAAGTGTTGGTGTTAAGTTAACTTGCAAAAGGAACACGCTCGCTTAAAGAGTGGACAAACATCAGAAGCTAATGTCGTAATTTTTGTTTTCGCCAAATTGATTCATGCTTTAATATTTCTGTTCTCATCTATTCGTTTTATTGTTGATTACGAAAAGGCGCCCGTGCGTTTTCTGCTGCTGCCAGGCCCTCCGCTTCTGCTGAGCAAGGTGTGTTTGCTCGTTATGCCATGATTGGTGCCGCCGCCATTACCGGAGCTGCTGGTGCTTATGCTGCCAACAATGCCATGTTTAATGAGGTCCACGCTGCCCGTGGATCCATTGCTGGTGTGGAAGGAACTGATAGCGAGAGAACTTTCATGATGGTGAAGCCCGATGGTGTCAACCGAGGCTTGATTGCTGATATTATGGGACGTATGGAAAGAAGAGGCTACAAGTTGGTCGGACTTAAGATGTTGAAGGCTGATCGCAAATTGGCAGAAGCACATTATGATGATTTGAAGGCTCGTCCCTTCTTCCGTAACATGGTCGACTTTGTCACTTCTGGACCCGTTGTTGCCATGGTGTGGGAGGGAAAGAAGGTGATCAAGACTGCCCGTATGGTTATTGGAGCCACCGATCCTCTTGCCAGTGCTCCGGGAACCATTCGTGGAGATCTCTGTGTGTCCATTGGAAGAAATGCCATCCATGGAAGCGACTGCTTTGCCACTGCTGAAGATGAAATTAGCTTGTGGTTCAAGCCCCATGAAGTTCTTGACTACAAACGTGTCCACGAAGACACCATCACCGGAGGAAACTAATTCCCTATTGTATTTTTTTCCTCATTGCTTCAGCCCCATGGATTTACCAGAAGACCTTCAAGATAGTGAATGGAAATAAAAGCATGAAGGAGTAAATCATAAGAAGAATATTTCCCTGACTAAGTGTTGCTCTCAGTTTAGCGACATTGATCGAAAAACACTTTTTTTGTTCGATTGCAGTTAAGATTATGTAGCATCAATATCCCACACATGTGACAGACTGAAACGAAGAGAGGTAAAAAACATCCCAACTCCGTCCACCCGCTTTCATTCTGAGACACTAGTTCAAATGAGGTGAAAACCGTCAGCACCGAATGGCCTTCTTTAAACTTATAACTTAAAAGTCTGCGTCTTTTAATCTGCCTTTAGTCCAGGTTCTCAACAACTAAGTTTGTGCTCATCTACACACCGCCATGTCTTACACTCATACACAATTTGTTATCTAAAGCTCTCCGTACTGACACAATTTACTTTGAACTACACATTACTGCAACCAGCTCGCCACACAATAGCAACAAATTAAAAACCGGGGCATTTCCTCCTGCAGCTTGTGCCTTGTATGGGGGGGAGTTGTCCAGTTCTCATGGTATGCGTAACCCTATCTTAGGTTTTCTGTATAATACCAAGGATAATACTAAGGTTAGTAATAACTTGTAGAGAGATGCAACTCCCCATATATGGTATTGAACGACACATTATTCCTATATATGGTATTAACCGAGGTTTAAAAAGCCAGTTTAGTTTTGATTTTAAGAGATTTTGGTTGGACCAGCTGGATGCGAATATAAAGTGAAGGAAAGGGATATGTATTTTTGTTTCGTATCTCTCTCTCTCGCTCTCTCTCTCTCTCTGTCTCCCTCTATCTTACAGTTGTGAAAGAAGTTTGTTTAGAGATTTTGATTGTGATTTTGATTTTCAAGTCCTTTATTTTTTTTTCTTTGGTGATTTAATAATGGTAGTGAAGTTAGCAAATACGAGCAAGAGTAATAATAGTCAAGTTCTCAATGAACATTTATCTGAAAATGTAGTGGTTTGTGAAATGGTGAATACTAGCGTCCCGGTTAAGGTCTATCGTAGAAGATATGTCATCCTGTTATTGTATGGACTGCTCAGTTTCCTACTTGGATTCCTGTGGTTAACGTACACACCAGTGATTGAAATCTCAGCAGACTTTTACAGCACAACTGAAGAAAACATGGACTTCTTTTCACAGATCTTTTTCATTGTTTTTATTCCAGGGATTTTCATAGTTAATGCCTTTATTAGACTGTGCGGTGTTCGACTTGCCTATCTCCTCGGATGTGTGTGTATTCTAGCTGGTAGCTGGCTGCGGTACTTTGCCGACCAGACTTTCTGGCTTGCTTTGCTAGGACAAGGTTTGGTGGCAGCAGCACTGGTTTTGACTTACAGTCTTCCCCCACAGATAGCGGCAGATTGGTTTCCCGAGCAAGAACGCATTTTGGCAACTTGTGTATGTGTAGTTTGCAGTCAAGTTGGGTCCGCTTTGGGAGCTTTTTTTCCCGGCCAGCTTGTGAGTGACGGAGGCACACTCGGGGACTTATTGCTCTATGAAGCCATCATTACTTCGGTTATAGCTCTTCCCAACATCATTATATTTCGCTCACGGGCACCGACCCCGCCTTCTTTGTCTACGAAGAAAAAGCTTGTGGAGATAAGGGAATTGTCTCCCCTGGAAGAAGCAAAACTATTGCTGCACAACAAAAGGTATGTGATGCTGTACTTAGTTGAAGGTGTGCTGGTTGGAAGTTATGTGACCATGCTTTCAATTGGTCATCGCGTCTTGCATGACATTGATTCTTCATCTACAGTTGGTAATATCAGCACCGTCTTGCAACTTGCCGGTATTCCAGGGGTCCTACTTCTGTTTCCGGTGTTGGCGAAATTTAAGAGATATAAGCAAGCCTTAATTAGTGTGAATGCCTTTGTATTAGTATCGATGTGCGCATTTTGTATATCCGTGTTTTATGTTCATATCCCAAGCATATACTGCACAAGCGTCCTTGTAGGGTTATTTTGGTACGCAAGTATCCCCTTGCTTTACGAGTTTGCAGCGGAATTGTCGTATCCCGTTTCCGAATGCACATCGTCCGGGTTTCTTAATCAATCTATGTATATCTTTGCTCTTGGCATTACATTTACATTGCAAAGTACTCGCCCAAGAAAAAATGGTCAACATGGTTTCCGCGGTTGTCAAAAAGCACAGGAGTTCCGCGTCTGGCCAGAACAATAATAGTTCTCGTCAGTCTTCTAAAGCCAGTAAGAAAACCTCCAATAGGGACCGGTCCAAGTCCAAAGATCGCAAAGGTGATCGAAAAACTGGCAAAAAATCTACTGATTCTAAAAAGTCCTCTTCCAAAAAGGGTGCTAAAGGGAGCACTTCTGCGGAAGAGGAGACAGAGTAAGCTCCCACAGGTTTTAGCAAGGTAGATGCAGCACCTGCTAGAACCCGAATCTGAGGCTGCAATAGCGGGGCGTTTACGTTTATTTTGGAGACAATGGGCCAAGATAAACGGTTATCTGGGGCGGGTGGCCCGCCGCGGCATGCGGTTTCAAAGGCCAAACTTAAACAAGTTATTCAAAGATCGAAAGCAAGGTATCAGCAGGAGTGGCAGGAAGCCCTTTACCCGCAACGATACCATGACCAATCAAGTAGTGAAGCAATTATTGAAAGAGAGGGTTATAGAAAAGGGCCCTGTCAAAGTTCTCCACAAATTCTTTCATATCCCCAAGAAGGATCCTTCCAAGTGGCGACCAATACTGGCGGCTCACGGAGTCAACGAGCAGTGCGAAAAAGTAAAGTTTCGCATGGAAGGCTTGAAGGAAGTGAGACAATTACTGCGCCCGGGGGACGAGATCATCACAGTGGATGTCTCCAAAGCCTACAATCATCTGCTGATCGACGAGGACCTACGCCAGTATCTGGGGTTCCAAATAGGCAACCGGACCTACCGTTATCGAGTGGCCGTCATGGGGTTGAGTCCCGTTCCATACCAATGGACACAACTAATGAAAGCGGCCATCAGTGGCTTACGGGAGCAAGGCATTCGCATCGTCTTTCTACTCGACGACTTTGGCGTCTTCGCCCCCCCTCATCTGATCCGCAAACACAGGGACATGGTGATCGACCGACTGCAGTCACTTGGGCTCATTATCTCTCCCAAGAGCAGTCTTCAACCGTCCAGTCGGAAGGAATTTCTGGGTATGATCATCGACAGCAAAGAAATGTCCATCTCAGTACCCCGCCAGAAGGTGCGCAGTCTTCGCCGGGAATTGCAGTTAATGGCCCAGCGCCCCTCTCTTCGTGTTCGCGATCTAGCGAAGGTGGTCGGCAAACTTCAAAGTTTCAGTGGAGGAATGGAGGGCGTCAAACGGAGGTTAGTACCTCTACACAGGTTCATGGGCAAAGCTTTAGCACGCCCAAATCAATGGGACGAAGTAATCCCCATGACACAGGTCCTAGCGGGAGAACTTCTGAAGTGGAACGAATGGATGCCTACCGCGACCTCTCTCAAGATTCAGCAAGAGGATTCGCGCAGGCGACTTCACATTTGGACGGACAGCAGCTCCTACGGTTGGGGTTGGGTAACGTCGGAAGGCATTCAGAGTCACGGTCGCTTCAGTGCAACAGAGCAGGCTTTTCACATCAATGTAAAGGAAGCTCTCGCTCTGCAATTTGCACTACAGAACCTGTCCACAACCGATTGTCAGATTCATGCTCACATCGACAATCAGGTCTTGATTGCAGTTCTCCGCAAGGGTTACTCAACCCGCAGTCCGGTTCTCAACAGGATTGTAGGGACGATTCAATCCCTCTTGAAAGTCAAAAAACTCCGATTGATTCCCACCTACATTCGGTCCAAGGACAACATATGGGCCGACCAGCTGAGCCGCAGGTTCAATTCCCAGGATTGGCAATTGAATCCTCGCTACTTCCAGTGGATCGTTCAGCGCTACGGGACACCAACGGTAGATGCTTTCGCCTCCCGGATCAACCACTTTGTCCCAAAATGGTACTCGAGACACCCGGAACCAGGGTCAGCGGGAACCAATGCTCTGGAGCAGGATTGGTCGGTAGAACCCCACTTCTACGCAAACGGCCCTTGGGTCCTGATACCTCAGATCTTGAGGAAAGTCCAAGCCTTACCGAGCACACAACAGGTGACCTTAGTTCTTCCCGTATGGAAAACCAAAGCATGGTGGCCGATAGTACAGCAGTTGCTACTAGAGAAGATCGAGCTTCCCCAGGTACCGGATCTGTTTCTCCCCGTGTCCACTGCGCACGCCACAGGAGTGGGTTGCCCGCGTTGGCGGACTTGGATAGTGCGATTGAGAGGCGGGCAGTTGCAGAATTAGCACAATTCTTCGACTCTAGTTTGGCAGCGTCGACAAAACGTCAATATCAGAGTATATGGCTGCGTTTCGAGCAGTGGCTGGCCTCTAATGGCTTCTCTTCCAAACCTTCTCCTGAGATAGTGGCGTTTTACCTATATCAGTTACTTCTTACGGGCAAATATTCGGCATCTACTTTAAAGAACAAGTTTATCGAACTTAAGCGAGGCCTACCTAAATCGGTTCGCGGGTCGGAGACCTTAACTATGATGCTGAAATGCATTGAAAAGTTCGGCAAACCTCCGTCCACTTCTTCAGTGAATATGGATGTGAGTTCTGTTTGGCAAAAACTGGTTGACACCTCTATTGATTTTCATTCTGTTCCAGGCCCAAATGCTACATGGAAATCTTTTGCCTTACACACCGTCTTTATGGTTGGCCTCTGTAATGCTGCCCGAGCCAATTGTCTGTCTCAAGTGGATGCGAGTTTGATTGTCAAACACGATAATCGCTATGTCCTGCCTGTCGGTAATGTACCTCAAAAGGGGTGTGCAGCATCTAAGTTTGGTAAGCAGAAGTCCTTGGCCAGTAAGGCTACCAAACCGCCTCGACAATTAGAGGTATATGATTGTCCGCATTTGCCGATGCACCTCAATCCATACAAGTTATTGGAACAATACCTTGCATCCACCAGCCAATGGAGGCAATTATATGGTAATGACATTCTCTTTTGGACACTTCGCCCTACCAAAGGACCAAAAGGTGACCGGACATCACACCATCGCGCAGTGAGTAGCCCCACTATCAGTGGTTGGATTACGCAGACACTTACTACTCTTGGCGTGAAACGCGTCGATGGTTCTCAGTGCAAAGGCCATGATCTCCGCCGGCTCGCCATTAGTTTGTTTCTCCGTGCGGGGTATTCACCTGAACAGGTTAAAGAGTTTTTACAACTCTCGTCCTCGGAGCTGGTAGTTCAAGTTTATGCGCAACTTCGTTTGCATGAGTTACAAGCATCCAATCCTTCAGAAGTTGTGCTTTCAGGCTTCGATGGCTAGGCATTTAGTCGCTGTGGTTTGTGCTACAGCATTCAAATACTACTGGCGAAGTATTTGGATATTCACTTTTTAGTCTACGACAAAAGTGTATACAAATACGAGCCAGTAGTATTACTCCCTCCCTGTGTTCAAAATATGTTCGTTTATATGTTTTCCATGATTAATTCCATATTTTTTACCCTCCCATACACGTTTCAAGAATTTTAACAAAGGATTAAAATTTTTTAGCATGAGGAACAACAGGTGTTCCTGTGGCCAGCTGCGAATATAAATTTTTGAGCTGGGTTGTTTGTGTTGTAGGGTTTCAGCTAGGATTATGAATAAAAGCTTATATTCAAATACTACTGGCTCGTATTTGTATACACTTTTGTCGTAGACTAAAAAGTGAATATCCTTGTCTCTCTTCTTTCTCTTCTCGTCTCTCTCTTCTCTTCTCTCTCTTCTCTATCTTCTCTGTCTCTCTCTCTTGTCTCTATTCTTTCTCTTCTCTTTCTCTCTCTCTTGTCTCTCTTCTTCCTCTTCTCTTTCTCTCTCGTGCCTTTCTTCTTTCGCTTCTCTGTCGCTTTCTTGTCTGTCTTCTACCTCTTTTCTGACACTGTCTTGGCTTTGGTCTTCCTCTTCTCTCTCGTTAGGAAAACGTCTTTTTTCGTCTACTCACCCTCGTTTTGGCGCTGGAAGCTAGTTTTCTCTTCCTCCATTTCGTGAATTTCTTTTTTGGGAGTCAATGACTTGTCGTTACCGGGGACGTATTAGTTAGGGTTCCTTTTTCTACAAAATTTATTTTTGTTTGTGGTCGATGGTTATAACTCATAAATCACAAGATCCGATCACCAATGGATCATTAGCTTCCCTCGCTCCTCACTTGCTTGGTTGAAATAGAAGCAAGACTGGCAAATATCTCGGCACCCTTTTCGTAGCCTTCACAGCCTTTCATCATTACCAGTTTTTCCAGTTCTCCTTTTCCTTTCGCTGCTTCATCCTCTTCCGCGATCAGTAGCGAACGCCTCTCATTCTTTCCCTCGTATTGCCCCACTGTCATCTGAGGCGCTACGCAATGGGCACAGAGAGATAGCACGGCCGCCTTAAATTGATGTCGTATCGTGCACAAAGCTCCTTCTCTTTCCGATGTGCCTTCTGATTCATTTAACTGTTCTTGAAAAGTGAGTCTAGAGGAGGTCTCCGTTACATCTGTATTGCTGTGGGAGAACAAGTACCCCATGGTAGAATGCATTTCCTCCCTGATCTTAAGTTCAATTGCATAGAAATGTGACAAAAGCAGGGATGATTTGGACTTAATCAAAGATGTGATAAATACATCAAGTCGTTCATAAAATTCCAAAAGGGTCTTCACTTCAGTGCTTTCCGCTTTACCCTCCCATTTTCGATCGTAGGAAGGGGATAACTCGCGGATTTTTACGCGAATTACAACCACCAATTCGTCCATCGCCATAGCGATTTGCTCCCACGCAATTTGCATCTGTCGATTGTTCAAATTATCCTCCACAGAGGCTTGGGATAAAACGTCTGCCACAATAGCTCCGTCACGACTGACAGATACGCCTCGGATAATTTCTCCAACTCGATGTTCATCAGTACCGCTCGAGTCATCCATCTTTGCTGAGAGGCTGACCCCATCGAGTGTGGTTGTAGTAGTTGTAGTAGTAGTACTAGCAGTAGTAGTAGTTATTGCGGGGGTAGTTCCATTACTGTTATCCGTGTATGGATGAATCTGTGAGAGTGATGCACGTCCTTCCAGATGCTGTTCTTGAAAAATATTTCTCCTGGTTTTCTGCCGGTGTCTGGCAAATGTATGATGGTGGTGGTGAGTGTCTGCCCTGATATCTATGTTATGTAAGCTAGAGAGATCTTTCCGTACATATCCCCGAGCACTATGAGGACTGCCTGGGGAACTGTTTGGTATATTTACGGGTTCATTGTTAGGCCCTGTCCCCGTGGGGGTAGTAAAGAGGTTTTGAAACCAATGCGACTGCTCTATCACTTCTGACACATCCCCAGCAGCACTTGCTCCTACCATCACGCCTATATCATCGGAAGTTTTGGGTGCTTTTGGTGCTCTGGTGGCGGTTGAGTCTTTTGCGGCAGTGATCATGCTTTTAAGAATATCTTTACCATCTCTACTTCCCACGTTACTTTCCAATTCTACGGGGGTGTAGATATGAAAAATCACAAACATTAACAATAAGACACACCCACAAACTCCCATCACTATGAACGTAGCCTTGTCCCCGTTCTCATTCCCATCCGCATATTCTGCTCCTACCAGCAACAAAGTCACAATGCTTCCCATAGCCCCCGTTACAAACCCAATAGTTCCCCAATAATTCATCGGAATAAAACTACACGGCTGATACTTGAGGGATATATAAGCCACAGCAGAGAAAACGGTAACAAGAAAGGTGAGATAGATACGTGGATACGGACTAAAAAAGACTCGTATGCCAACCATTGCTGTTTTCACCACAGTGAGGATAACCAAGTACTTTGGATTAAATCGGATTTGAAGTTCCTCGCAGGTGTAAAACTCCTGCCACATGTAGCAAGTGTAGATGGATAGAGGAATGTACAGCACCACAAGTACAAACGTAAATGCCATCATTGGCCAGTGATCGCTAGTGAAACATTCTACACAATCGTATGGAACAATAAACATATGCGTGAGCTCGTACTGGAGATGACTGTTCCCTCCAAGTTGGGTGCCCTCTTCGGAGAGACTCTGCTCGGCTAATTGGATAAATGTTCGGTTGTAGTAGTTGCTTGATACTACCTGACAGTTCATGGCAATGAAAAATTGAGTACAGGAAGGGATGT
The DNA here is from genome assembly GCA_002811675.1 of Ichthyosporea sp. XGB-2017a. Taxonomy (NCBI): domain Eukaryota; class Ichthyosporea; order Dermocystida; genus Chromosphaera; species Chromosphaera perkinsii. The sequence continues at coordinate 210,313 of PDIM01000011.1, read as the reverse complement.
ATCCTGCTGAGCTGAACAGGAGCAAGTAGAGACTGCATGGGGCAATAAAAGCACGACCGGCCTTTGTTCGCTCGAGTAGGGTGTCTATTTCAAAGTAAAGAATCAATCCGTACAGTAGCCATAGAAGCACCAACACCACAATAACCCAAAAAAACCAAATTTCTTCGATAACCCCAGATGCGATGGATACGAACTCCCGAAACTCCGGTAACCACACCCAATCTACATGGGCCCAAAAGGGAAATGAAGTCAGCTGCACGATCTCAAGACCCAACGTCACGAAGCGGAGGTAGTTTTCTGGAGTGCGTTTAAGCCGATAAAACGTAAATGAATCCCAAAACTCTGGCGACTGTTTCCCAACCATGGGGAAGCGACTCTTAATGCTCCATATTGACAATGATTTTTTCCATACGAGACGACACACGAATAAAGTTACTGTAAGGGTTACAAGGTGCATCACAAGCATCAGATACGTCCCGGCTTTATCGATATCAACTGCATCTTGAAATCTATCCAAGTATCCTTGAGCACTACGCTTATGATCGCTACAAGTGGGGAAGGCGTTTAGAAGAAAGGTGGAACATGCATCACCCCCGTATGAAACAGAAGTGCAGATGCACGAATTGTTAGAAAGACATATCCCCCGATCACAACCCCCAGGGCACAATTCTTCGATAGGAATGAGTGCGATTCGTGGGGGGGCGGTGTTCCATTGTGCACTTTGTGCACTCCGTGAGCTGGTTGAAATGTTCAGAAATAGCAATAAAGCTTCATGTACAGTCCGCTCGATGTGTACAATCCCTTCAGCACTGCTACCAAATGAATAGCTGTCCCCGCCATTGGAGAGGTAGTCTGAGGCACACATGGTGTATGTACTGTTTCGCTGTAGCTTCCGGTAACCAGTAGGTCCTTCAATGTTGGGATTCTCTAGATACACGGTATGCACACGCCCCCATACAGCCTGTTCAGAGTCATAATACATATGTGCACCCCCCAGATGAAGGAATCGTGCCGTTCCTCCATACAAAACAACGTCGGCCATGATAGAGGGGGTTGGGTTGGGTGGAACTAGCCTTACAGAATTTTCGAACATTTCGAGAATAGCCTGCCCAGTGAGATTTAGTACTTTAATTGCCCCATTAAAAGGAAAGGAGTTTAGCACATCTGAGATGGTAATATTTCCAATCGAAATATTGCCTCTGAATGCGCCTGCATTCACTACAGCAAATTCGCACGGCTGATTGACTACCCGGGCCGTGTACATAAGTGCCTGTGTGAAAAAGGAGCCTAAACTGCACTGTTGATAGCGACACTCAACGGCGCTTCCATCAATTACAGGACCGGGGTTGTATCCGATTATTTGGGAGGTCGAGGACTGCACAGACGACCAGTGTGTGTCAAGTGCACTCTTAACAGCGGCATTTCCTACAAAGCACTCCTCCCCATTCTCCAGCACTAATGAGTCCTCACATTTCAACACTGGTATAATTTGATTTCGCCCGTTTGTATTCATCTGAATGGATTTCTTTACCGTATCTATTTGTAAGTCAATTAGGCCTACACTTGTGCTTCTTGGAACAGACCCCACAATCACTTGTTTGTTCCTGTCTACCACCGTACTGTTTACAAATGGGGTTCGTGTATACATAGTAGGGTGGGATTTAGTCTGTATATCCACTCCGTCTTTTACCCAATACATGAACAAATGCACATCAGAGCCAATCACCACCACACGCTCCTCATTAAGATTCGAATTCCCAAACGTTTCGTCCGCCTCGGATGCGGTTTCTAGTGTCACTACCATCACTACCCCGGGATGGTTGGCTCGAAGACGATGGATCTCTTCATTCACTGCACTCACTATATCCTCCCTAGCCCGGACTGCCTCCTTCCCATTCAATCGACAAGATGAGAATTGGCACAATTGAGGATCCTGGATGGAAACAATCCCCACTTCGACCCCAGGAGACACTTCCACCACAACGTTCTTCACTATGACTCCATCGGCAAGCAAGGTTGCATCATTCCCGATAAATTCCAAAGTTGATGCAATTGTTTTGTAAGTCCTGCGTGTTTTATCAATGCTTCTGTTACGACTGCCTGTAAAAGAGTCCAAACCATAAAGAAGATCCCGTGTACCCAACGCAATTGCATCCACCCCAATCTGACTATAGTAGTCCACGTGGACCTGGCCATGATCAATTGAGTCAAGAAGGCCCCAACCAGCGATATTTCCAAGATCCAGAACCAGCGTCGGCGAGGATGTTTCCTTCTTATACTTCTCAATCACAGCCGCATATTCGGGGAGACCCCCATGCACCCTGGAGGAAACACTATCCCTGTATCCCCAGTAGTATCCTGAGATACCTCCAGTAAAGATTATGCGCAAAGGTAGAGTTGATGCCTTTATAAAGGGTGTGTATGCTGTGGGGGTGATAAGAACAGCCACAAAGAGTAGAGTTGATAACGATAGCGATCGGGGATTAACACGGCTCATTTGGACTTCACATTATTACAAGTACTATCCTACAGTTGGGAGGGCATGTCGAGGACATTGATGGCAAATGTATTTCACAAGATTCGGTTTAGCATTTGCAGGGAACAAAAGGGATTTCGTATCCACAGTATATATTGACTGAAAGTATCCCCTAGCTTCGCCTGCACCTCCTTTTGGGTTGGCACTTCTGCGCATTTGGCCTTATTTGGATATATGGTCACGTGTATATCCTAATTTGGACAAAACCAAGTTATATATAGTATTGCCGTGAATTTGTAGGGGGTGCTTTGCTCGCGAGCCTGCTACACAAAAAAACATATCCCATTCCCCAAACACCTGGTCAAACAACACTTTGGTTGACCGTTTCTTAGTTTTCTGTACAAGAGTCCTAATTGAATAATTGTGGATGGCAGAGTGTCAGTGAACCATCCTGTCTGTGGAAAATGACAACGGCAATTAGCAGTTATCACATACGTTGCACATTTTAGCAAACGGTGAGGCTATGAGAGTAAAAGAAAGCCCAACAACATAAAATGTGAAACAGCGGCACCCTGGAAATCTGCCAGGAAACGAATCTCTTTTTATTTTTTACTATATTTACATATTCTTCCAAAAACGACCCTGCGTACCACGTACACAAATCTTCACCGAGCATTTACATGTATTGGGTTTTCCACATTTGGTGGTAGTGTCCACCTTCACCCAAAGCCATCAACTCTTGATGGCTTCCTTGTTCCACAAGATGGCCTTTGTTTAGAACTAGAATGAGGTCTGCGCTTTTAATAGTGTGCAGCTTGTGCGAAACGACAATCATTGTCAACTGGGGATCTATATCACCAGGGCTGGTGTTTTTGTTTGATGCCGTACTATCTCTACAATTATTGGAGGGAGAAGATGATGTTTCGTTCGGAATGTCAATGGCAATGTTGTCCTGTTTGGCCAAAGACGCATCCCCGGGCTCATTAACTCTTGTGGACATTCGTGTCAAAGCGTATTTTTGTAGAATACTGTATATCAATGCCTCATTAATAGAATCTAAAGCAGACGTGGCCTCGTCCAAGAGGAGGAAATTTGGATCTCGAATCAATGCTCTTGCTATTGCAATTCTTTGTTTTTGCCCCCCTGATAATTTCCCACCTTTTACTGATGATTCTATACCATCGGGCAGCAAAGTCTCTACAAACTCAAGCATGCCACACTGATTAAGGAGATCCCGTACACGATGACTATCTTGATCATATAGTTCTTGACGTGTTCTGTTAGTGATACTCACAATGGAGTCATCAGAAAATCGACACAATTTGTTTCTTTCTTCTTTCACTTTGTACTTATCTCCGTAAAGAATGCAATCCCGTAACTTGTCGCCAACCAGTTGGGGCATTTGACCAACATATCCAAATTGATCTCGCAGGGCATTCTCTGGCAAACTTGTAATGTTTTCTCCATTTACATATATATTTCCTTGTGTGGGCTCGTAAAATCTTTCTAGAAGACTAATTATAGTACTTTTTCCACTTCCAGAGGTTCCTACAATGGCTACCACAGATCCCCTTTTAATAGTAAAAGAAATGTCTTCCAAAATCCATTCCTGCGTAACATTTTCTTCATCAGTTGATGAATTTTCAGTATCAGTAGGTTCGGGCTTTGGATATCGGAAATATACATTTTTGAATTCAATTGCAGTGGCAGCTTTTCTTTTAGCCATATCCATCGTATTCATGTTGGAAACTGGATTTTTATCATACTCACAAGAACCAATTGTGCCACTTTCACCTTTTTGCGCGACTTCCACGTCTGCTAAAAACTTCGCATTTCGTTGTACATTGGGGTCGCTCTTCAGAGTTCGCTTTCTTTCACAATCTTGTATAGTAATATCACTCGCCAAAAGTGCATTGATTGTAGTTGCGGCCATTTGAGCTCGAGAAAAATCGGGAATCATTTCAACCATCCCTGTTACCATCTGAGAGGCCAATTGAACGGACGCAAATATAAGCAGGATATCGTGAAAAACTATCTCATCTTCTTTAAGCAACGTTCCACCATACCAAAAAGACAGAGAGAAGGATAGCAATACAAACAGTCCCGCCAAAGATGATAGACATGCATAGGCGATAGACCGTTTTCTTTCCACTTCCAACCACGAGTCCACGGTTTGAGCGTATTTTTCATTAAAATAATCTTGCCGCTGGAGGATTTTTACTGTCGAAATGTTAAACACAGTTTCACTAATGATATCCGCCCCATCCTCAAGGTGGACGCGAATTGGCTCTGCATATCTAGCAGATAATTTGATATTTGCTAACACTGATAATGTGATCATGGGGATGGATAACATAACAATCAATGTGAGTAGAGGGTTAGTTAAAAAAGCCAACCCAAGGCCAAATATTAGAGAGCATATGGACGTAACTACAACAGCCAGGGTGTTGCCAAATAGTCCATTAATTGCTGCAACCTCGGACGTTAGAATAGAGCTCAGTACAGCAGGGCTGTGAGTATCATCTGTGAAATAGGCAATCGGATGATTGATAATTGCTCGGAATAGCCTTAAACGAAGCAGGAGCCCAAGAAGCTCTTCGGCCGCAAAGATCATGCGACTGCGAACTACATTAAATGCCATATATAAAGCCCCACACATAAAAAAGGCAATCCCATACCACGTCATTGAATCAAGAACTTCGGATTTAGGATGTGACGTTAGGACTTCAACACTATTTGCAATAAGATATGCCATAGTAGCCCCCGAACTACCTATTAGCGTCGCACATACTGTCGCAATCGAATACCGCATATAGTTACTGGTGTCAATTTCTTGCTGAAGCTGAATTGAAGTTTCATTCTGAGAACTATGATTAATCAGAGCAATTTGTTCTTTTTGTTGTTCTCGAGCAAACTCTCGGGCATATACATAAGTTTGTTGAAGGGCTTTAACGGTGCTCCTGTTCAATTCCAAAAGCGAATTTAGCGCTATATCCCCATCCACTTCGGGACCCTGATGAACCGTTGCCAAAAGCGTACCAGCCATTGACAGGCTGCTTATTTTGCGGTGCAGTTTGGGTCTCGGAGGTGACCATGAAGTATCACTTGCAGCCTCAGATTGGTCTTTGTCTACATTCTTCAAAGATAATAATGAGCTTTTCCTTCTGTGAAGCTTGCTCTTGTGAGAAGTGGACCCTTGGACCTCTGCTGCTGAAAGCGTTGTTATTGGTCCTTTGCTATTTTTTGTATCGTCATTAGCAAATGGGGCAGTGCTATTGTTATTGTCGACTAGCGAAGACATTGAGGATATCAGAGCTTTGCCTGTTTTCTGAACCCGATTCTGGACGTCTTCGACCCATTGCAAAACTCCAGAGTGAGATGAGGATTGCGAGCTAGATTTGTTAGCACCTATGGCGTCACCTCCACTGGCGTCGGTCATTAGTGCTTGTAGCTTACCTTCATTCAGCCCGTCTTGAGGTCTAAGTCCTTCCCCACTTTTTTCTTTTTCTTCATTTAGTGTGGAGCGGACGCGAGCTATTGCTCTCTGAAAAGCTGTTGCTTTCGCCGATTGCTGGCTTGACTGCAGAGTGAAGCTATCAAAGAGATCATTTATCCAATCAGTATTGGCCCACCCATATTGGGAAAAAGATTCACCAAACGTATTTGAGGCTTCCCCGGATTTTGCTCCGTCTGGGAATGAATGGTTTATCGTTCGCATTCGTTTAGATGAATTGAACACGCCTGACGAAGTGAGGGACGAATTACTGGTGTTAGCCCAACTCATCCCGCTACTGAAACTACTCATAGCAATAGCGTGCCTATATCGTCTCGATACAGCGCTGTTATTAGAAAGAAATGATGAGCCTTTTGAAGATGCCAAACTATTACTGCTGGCACTACTATGCGTGCTTCCACCTGACCAGCCACGTCCTCGCTTCTTCTGTCCGGATTCGGTATTTGTTAGTGTTTGGACAATCGTGTGGAATGATGCTAAGGGCTTTTGGTTTTCTCTGGGGACAAATTTTCCACTATCACCGCCATTTGCTGTTGGCTTTTCACCCTTGTTCTTATGCCTTGCAGTAAAAGCCTGTCTTTTATGCTCCACTTTTTTCTTCGTCTGAATTTGCTTGTTCACGGCCTTCTTGAAATGCATTCTTGTTTCAGTATCGCCTCCGGAACCAACAGAAGGCGAGAACTGATGTTCTTCAGCTGTCCCTGAACCACAAACCTCTGACTGAACGTCCTTGATGAAATCTTTGTTTGCTTGCATTTCAAAGTAGCGCCCTCGCTTTTCCATCAACGTATCATGTGAGCCCATTTCCAAAATGGCTGCACCTCTTCCTAGCACACAAATGCGGTCGGCCGTTTTGACTGTGTTCAGCCGATGCGCGACAATTACAATTGTAGGTGGTTCATCATCCTCTCTCCGAATTTTTTCAATGCTCTCCTGTACCAGCATTTCGCTTGCCGCATCCAAAGCACTTGTTGCTTCATCTAGAAGAAGGATAGATGGGTGTCCTACAATGGCTCTACTAATCACAATACGTTGCCTTTGACCTCCCGACAAACGACTCCCAAACAATCCTACATCAAAGTCCATACCATTTGGAAGTGTTTGCACAAATTGCATTGCCCCCGACCTAACTAATGCCTCTTCAATCTGTTCATCTGTCGCTTGCAAAAATCCCAAACGAACATTTTCTCTTATTGTCATATTAAACAGCACAGGCTCTTGGCAGACATGTCCAATGCAGCGATGCAGAGCTTCTGATGGTATATTGTCAAGGGGGACTGCCACTGTGCTGTTGTTGTCCTCGCCGCAAACCTTTGCATCTGTAGAAATTGAAATGCTACCGAAGACTGGCTCATGCAGCTTCTGCAGCAAAGACACAATTGTCGATTTTCCACAACCGCTTTCCCCTACAATTGCCACAGTTTCACCCTGCTTGATTGTTAAGGAAAAATCGTTGAGCACAGGATCCTGTACAAACACCACCTTTCCAGCAGCATCAGTTGTAGAAGAAGAACGCTTCGAGCAAATACTTTGCTTACTCATTGAACTAATAAAAGATGGGTAAGCAAAAGTAACATTGTTGAAAGATATATCACCACGAATAGAATCCCGTCTCTGCTGAGATTCCTTTGTTGACCACTTCCGAAGTATATCGTCTTGGGGATTGCTAGGGCCCCTCACCAATCCCCTTTCAACACCCGGCTCACTTTCTTGGGGCTTGTTATACTGTTTGGGTATGGGGCCAACCTGAGATTTCCTATGACGTTTACATGATATGTGCTGGGCGTGATCCTCGATCTCTTTCTTTGCTAAATCAAGGGAATTGGTAGATGGTAGCTTTAATGGGGTTTTCCCCGAAAATTTTCTTTTGATTGCTGAAAAAAGGCTCTCTGAACTTCCGCGTGTCGATCCAGTGGACCATATTGACGACTTTCTACTAGGAGATATGCTCGTTGCAGAACCTTCCATTCTTTTGCTTTCTGAGGGTTCAACGGGCTCAAGCTCAGAATATTGCTTACGACCCCCAATAACTTCCTCCTCTTGAGCTGCAATTTTACATTTTGCATCAATAAAGCCAAAGACGACACGAAGAATGGCTAGTGAAGGACCGATTCTAGATAAATACGCAGTAACATACCTCCCTGAGATATTCAAAGCGATTGCAAATGCAATGAATAGACTAATTACCTCACCGCTTGTCACCTCATCTCTGCTGATTTTCCAGGCTCCAAACAGGAATCCGGCGGCAAAGGTGGTGTATATTGCTAATATTAGACCCCCCTCCATCACCCCAAATAACACTCCCTTGTGCTTGCCAAAGCTCATACTCCCTTTGTCACAATCAGTTAACAATTCTCGATATGTGTGCACCGCAGTAGATTTGCCACTAAACGCGATGACTGTGGCAATTGAGCAAAATACTTTTTCCGCAAAAAGACCAGCATGGGACATCACCTCGTTTTCCTGCTCCGATACTGTTCCCATTCGATTTGCCAATGCCGACAATCCCCATATGACAAATGGAAGAATTGATGACATGACCAATGCCTGCTGCCACCCACCGTGGATTGTTAACCCCCAAAGAATTGCTGTCAACAGCGTAAACAGAGAGGAAATACAAGATCCTAAAGAATCATCAATGCAGCTCGAAAACAGTCGACAGTGTGCCAAAATTTGCCCAGCCACATCGGAATCTTCACCATTAATCACTTCATCAAAGAACCCATCTTCTTCTAGTTCGGATGGTGCTGATGTATCCTCCGCTGTGGTGAGAGTGTTGCTATCAATATGAGTAAAATTGACTGCTTCGTGGGATTGTTCCTCATGATCTACTCCAACATCACCAATAGATAAATCCATTCCCTTAGGGGTACTTTTCGGAATCTGCGGCGACATCGTATTGCTTGTTTGCTTAACAAATCGCCGTCCGATATGCACATTCACCTTTCCACTGGCCCCCATTCTGTCTTGATCATTATCTTTAGCAGCACCATCCCAGTTGCCTTTCCTTGATGCCAATGGTGGCTCTTCCCCATTAACCTCACTGGTAGTAATAACAGCTACCAGCTGTCCACTTTCGAAAGAGTCTAACAAAGATTTTGTTGGAATCGTATCCTTGCTTTTGCTGTTGTTAGCAAAAGAATTTTTCATTGACTCTCCTTCACTATTTTGAGATATATTGCTGCTTGTTGATGTAGCTGTGATAGCGTAGAAATATTTCTTTCGCAGGACCGCTGTTTGCCGACTTGCGGACCATCGAAAGCAGAATCGTGCACCGCAGGCAGCAATAAAAGCCACCACCGCGAGAAAGGCGATGGTTGCACACGTTTCATTTATCTCTTCACTAAATTTGGCCCGCCACATCGCTTTCGTCGCCTCAGCAAGTTGCTCATCATCCGAGGATCTTGCAACTAATTTCCAAGCTAAACCCCCCCGAGCATCATCGTCATCATCATGCTCCGAGTCCCCTGTGACCTTTTGATACAAATCGTAATAGTCCATAAGATCAGCAAATGTTATTGCAAATGCAATTGGAATCAAGCTTCTTATAAAGCAGAAAAGCACGCCCAATCCTAAGAGAAAGTAATCTTGTCCTGCAGCAAATGTAAATAAGCGAAAATAAGGAAGAAGTTTAATGGAGCCTTGCTTCCTCTCTCTTTCGTTTTGTTCTTCTCCTTTTTTCTCATTGTCCTTGCTTCCTAAACTCAAATCAATCGATACATTGTCCAATAAATACTCATCTACATCTTCTTTAACCTTCCTATCCCCAATACCTTCATCAACTCTGTTCTGTTCCCACTTCTTGCCCTCCTCCTCTTCTTCCTCTTCCTGCACACGTCTCATTATTCCATCGTCCTGATCATGGTCTGTCATCATCAAATTGGTACTATTCTTCACGACGTTCCCATTACTGCCAGCTGCCATATTTTGATTTAATTCAGTCATAAGCACATTGGTGATTTGTCTTTTCAGGACATTCATTTTGTGATTCTGGGAGGTTTCCTCATTTCTATTCTGCATCAACTCTTGTTGATCCCATACTACCTTCCCAGCGCTAGGCTGATGAGCAAGAACAGCTTTTTCATTTAAATCCTGCGAACCTTCTGATTCATTTTCCGGGACCTCTTTTTCATTTTTCTTCTCCGTTCCTTCTTCTCCTTCTCCCGATACAATCTGATTTCTTAACTTTATATTACTAAATTCTTTACTTACTTCGGCACTTTCGTTCTCATTCTTCAAGATAGTTCTTGTCACCTTTGATTCCCCTTCTACTTCTGATTCTTCTTTCACGCTAGTGTGCTCTACCCCACTCCCCTCTTCCATCTTCTCCTCGTTTCTCTGATGACGCTTTACTTCTCCTGTTTATTCCCTCTCATTACATAATTCCCCGATCCTACCTACCTACCTGATTTTAGGACTTCATGACTACACACATTCAACTACGTCACATTTATGATCTCGTTTGGCTTCGCATTTCAGTATTTAAGCGCTTCTCTTCGCAAACTACTGCAGTGTGTGTTTTTTCATTAGTCCTCTTTCTTCCTAATACATAAAAAAAGCAATAAATAAATTAGATTTTGCGTTTTTGTTTGTTGTAAATAAAGTGACTTTTCCAAATAAGGTAGTGGAAATCCATAAAAGGTATAAATGGTTTTATTTCGACTTTGTTTTGTTGGACTGAAACAAACACAAAAGTAACAAACCTCGTGGGCGTACCTCCACCTTGCGGCTTAAGTTTAGACCTTTCTTTTTCTGATACTTTCGCCTTCCTTTTCACTCTCAACTACAAAAACAAAAAATATAAATATTGAACAAGGAAGAAATAAACACACACACACAAACACGCACTCCCACTCCATTCACATAGTGGAATAACACCCATTCTCCACTCCGCTATAAAAAGAACAATATAATTAACATGAAGTGAACATTTCCCCTCTTTTCGGGACGTACGGTTTAATACAGCAGTCATCAGCTAAGACTTCAGATTTCGTCCAGTGCTTGCGCCGACTCTGGGAGAGTCTGTCCCCCATCAACAGTCAACGTCTGTCCAGTGATAAATGAGGCCTGTGGTGATGCAAAGAATAATACTGCTGCCGCCACGTCATCTACAGTGCCTAATCTGGCCAGAGGAATTGCGCTTGTCATCCCCTTTACATAGTCAGCACCCAAGGCCTGAAGAGAACCATTATCAATGTTTCCTGGGAGAACAGAATTGATAGTGATGTTATCTTTGGCTATTTCTAGTGCAACAGTTTTCATAAAACCTAACTGGCCCGCCTTACTAGCCCCATAATGGCTCCACCCTGGGTAGCCTGTGCTTGGTCCAGTAATGCTGCTAGTGAGAATAATACGAGAGCCCCCAAATTGCGCAGATGACTTTTTCAATTCGGGAAGAAGGGCTTTAACGGAGAGAAAAGTACCTGTCAAGTTCGTGTTTATAACCTCATTCCATTCTTGCAGGCTCATTTCATGCATTTTCACTTGGGGATATATTCCTGCATTGGCCACCAAAACATCGACTCCCCCGAGATGCATCTGTGCAGCTTGAACAACACTTGCCCAATCTTCCTCCTTGCTGACATCTCCCACAGCAAAACTAATGAAATCTTTGTTATTCGAATCGAGAGTTTTCTGCAATTCCTCAACCGCTTTAGCGCCTTTCTCCTTCTTTCGACTTACGATTAGCACTTTGGCCCCGCACTTAAGGAAATTGGCAGCGATCCCCTTCCCAATGCCTTCTGTTCCTCCTGTAATCACAACACGCTGAGGCATTTTTAAATTTTAATCTTTATTGCTTTATGCGAGCTGCTATGCCATAGGGGCCCCGTAATAATAAAGGTTCAATAGGGGGGTGGAGTAGTCCGTCCATGCATAACCCTAGCTAGATGTGCCCAGTTCACACACACCCCCTCCCCCATACACACTCTCCTCATGAAGGTGTTCAAGCACACTGTACACTAATCCAGCCACCACAGACTCACCAAAGTCCACAATCTCCCCCTTCCTGTCTAGGCTTATGACGTTTGTTGTACAACATGCTTAACACAACGTCCGCAGCAGATCCCCCGCCTTTCACGGCACCTGTGAACGTCAATGACTATGAACGAGTAGCAAGATACACTCTAGACGCTAATGCATTGAACTACTATGTTTCTGGGGCTGATGGAGAGCAAACTCTTGCTGAAAATATAGATGCTTACAAAAGACTAAGACTGAGACCAAAGATGCTTAGGGGGGTTAAATCCATTGACACCTCTACGACCATCCTGGGTGAAAAAATCGCAATTCCAATTGCCGCTGCCCCTACTGCGTTTCATTGTATGGCACATCCGGACGGGGAAAAGGCTACTGTGAAAGCCTTGGGTAATTCTGGAAGCTGCATGATTTTAAGTACCTTGTCAACCACAAGCATGGAAGAAGTTTCGGTTGCATCTCCCACAACCCTGAAATGGTTCCAACTGTATTGCTACAAAAACCGAGTAGTTACAGAGCGATTGGTGCGAAGAGCCGAGCGAGCTGGATATAAGGCCCTTGTACTTACGGTTGATACTCCACTATTAGGAAGGAGAGAAGCTGATATTCGCCACAACTTTCAGCTGCCTAAACATCTAAAGTTAGGAAATTTGAGTGCTGATGACGTAAGAGAGTGCCTTATGAATAATACAGATTCAAATCATGCCGTACAAAATGACACAGGAAAGGATGACTCTGGATTAGCTGTTTATATTCAAAAATTCTTTGATACAAGCCTAACTTGGGAGTGTGTTCAATGGCTTCAATCGATTACGCATTTACCTGTTGTTGTAAAAGGGGTTTTAACAGCTGAAGATGCATGTCTTGCTGTGGAGTACGGAGCGAAGGCAATTATTGTGTCAAACCATGGAGCGCGTCAGCTAGATGGTGTTCCAGCTACTGTAAGTCTAACACATTTGTTGTAGATCGAACTTTCTTGCAAAGCCTATCGTACCAGTCACTCATTGTTATGATTTGTTGTTTTTTGCTTAATAGATCGAATGCCTCCCGGAAATCTCGAAGGCAGTTGCTGATCGATGTGAAATCTACGTTGATGGTGGAGTACGAAGAGGCACGGATGTGCTGAAAGCAATTGCTTTAGGGGCCCGTGCTGTTTTCGTTGGACGGCCAGTTTTATGGGGTTTGAGCACAAAGGTAAGATAAGTTTTGTTGTGGGATACAATATCATACATGTGAATTGCATAATTGGTGTGTATAGAGAGCTAATGATGCCCACTTTTTCTAATCAAAATTATAGGGGCAAAAAGGTGTGGAAGAAATATTTGCAATGCTTCGTGAAGAGCTGGAAATGGCTATGCTTTTGTCAGGTATGTTTTTCAGCAGCTACGTTCACATTCTGTGGGTTTGTACTTACATGTTGTTTACAACCTTCTTTAGGCTGTGAAAATATGCATGATATTAATGGAGATTTGGTGAAGACAGCTTTTCATTACAGATCAAACCTGTAACTATGTATTAAGTGCAAATATAAGTAGTCCCGTCATAAATGCTTGCTTATTGCTTCAGCTGTGTCTTTCGAATGCTCATATGTACCAAGACCACCGCCTTGTATGTGCAATATATTTGTGTTCAGCATTTATAAATTACATAATCACAAATCATATTGTGCCTAGAACTATCTTGTTTCAGACGTTGTGTTTTTTTGCGAAAGGTATTACCATTTATTTTTTAGCTTTACACATTTTGCTTTGACTCTTCATTAGCCCTATCACCTAGAGATATGAAAACATCTTCCAATGAAGATTGTGATAAATCGTAACTCAAGATGTTGTACTTCACAAACACCTCCTCAAGACTTTCCGCTATGTGAACAAGTGACAAGCCTTCACCCTCAACTGAGAGTTTGAAAAATCCCTCTTCATCCTCTAAAAATTTTACTTCGACGGTCTTCGCTTGCTTTTGTGTCAAGTGCGCAATAATATCTTCACGCAAATTATCTCGCATGCCATCGTCAAATGAAACACCCAATGTGAGCCCTCTCCCATACTTCTGCTGAAGATGTTGTGCATTACCCAAGCATCTGCTCACGCCATTAAACATTATAACCATCTTTGTGCATAATGCTGTACACTCCTCCATGGAATGGGATGTAAGAACCACAGCGGCCCCTTCATTGCGAGCTTCGTTTATAACTTTCCACACTAGTCGCTTTGCTTTGGGATCCATTCCAGTTGTTGGTTCATCAAAGAAGATAATAGAAGGTGACCCAATTAAAGCGATGGCAGTGTTCAGTTTGCGCTTATTTCCCCCACTTAGCTTTTGAGCTTGGCGATTTTTGTACTTTGTCAGGTCTAGAGCATCAAGCCAATAACCAACATGTTCATTTACTTCATCTCGAGGAATGCCTTTCAGTACAGCGTACATTCGCAAATGCTCTTCAGGGGTCATTTTCGCAATAAGCGCGTCGACCTGTGGACAGTAACCTATTTGATTTGAGACTTCACCCATATCTTTTGTTACACTCTTTCCATTGATGAAAGCGTCACCTGCCGATGGAAGAATTTCCCCAGTAAGCATCTTGAAAGTAGTCGATTTGCCGGCCCCATTTTGACCAAGCAAGCCAAAGCATTCACCATGCTTAACGGCAAATTGAGAATTTCGTACCGCCATATTTGTAGCTCCCGTACCAAATACTCCTGTCCTAAACTCTTTGGAAAGTTCAACAGTTTGAAGGGCGTTTCCTTGAATATCACACATATTCCTCTCATTCCGGACATCGTCATCTTCGTGACCATCATCAGGTTGTGGAGGCGATCTGTCCTTACGCAACATGCGACCAATAAATCCGCTATCAACCAAAAGACATAAGCCAAAGTACAATACCGCAGTAGCAAAGAGCATCCCAATGTAAAATCCAGATACCTCATAACTATAAACGTCTCGTATAATGCAAGTCGACTTATAGTACAAACCCTTTTCGTACACTTCGGTTAAGTTCACATTGTATGCATAGCAATTACCGTATACATTGTATGTCGAGCTTTTGTTATAGTACTGGTAGTTCAGATTATAAAGCCCATTGGCAACATTAAAGGGGGGTAGGAAGGCAAATACGACATTCATTGCATCGTACACAACTTGTAAGGTCTTAGCCTTGCTTGTAAACGAGGTTGAAACTGTGCCGTCAGGATAATAATATGAATCGGTTGTATATCGTGAATTATCGATTGCTTGAATGATAAAAAATGGAACCAATACCATAGTAATAGCCAGCGTTATAGTGTACACAAATGCTCTGGATGAGCTTTTAAAACGTATGGACACCAAATAGACAAAAGGAAAAAACGCCATTCCAAACGCTACAAGCAGCAAGATAACAGGAACCATATATTCTATCCAATCACTGGTTAATGGATTATCAAAGCCGGCAAAGGCCCCAAGCGCTATAGCAACGGGAATGACATAAAGTGTGAGGTCGAAAAATAAATTGCTTGTCCAGAATAGTGAAATGGAAACATACAAGCTTGTAACATGCTTCGAAAGTGACACACGCTCATCTGTTAACGCCACCGAGGCACACACTGTCGCTAGACTTAAGCCGAGCACCACAACTGTGATACCCAGAAGGACATAAATACCATTATATGTCAAAGGACGTGCATATGTTTCAGGTATGGAGTTATCGTCATTTTGTCCAGACGTACCAGAATCAGTTTGATTATCGCTTGGACTTGGAATACTAAGCACTGTTTGGCTTGAAATGAATTCAGCGCTACTTCCAAGTTCTGATTTTGCAAGAGCGTTAGTCAGAGATTTTGCAAAGCGTACATTTACATTGCCACCTCCAAAGGCAGACTCCCGGCAAGAAAAAGACAAACCAGTCCCATTTCGTCCCACTGAACAGTAGTTAATCTCTTTCACTTGATTTGGATATCCAGCAAATACATACTTTGTGGCTTCGCCATTTGCAGTAGAAGACTCAAAGTAGTAAACATTTCGTCCTGGTGCAGAAAGCCCCTCGGTAACAGCAACTGATACTCCGGTTTCCACAAAGAGTCGAGTATCATATTGTGTATTGCTGTAAGGTGACCACTGGGAGAAAGGAGCAATAGCTCCAGATTGATAGCTTGCATTGCCACTGTTCACATCATACTTGTCTTTCTGCATCAGGTAAATTCCAAGAATTACAAACACACAAGGCAAAATGACAGTCATAAATACCCACGATATGTTTCTTAGAAACCCAATAAACCTCTTCCAGTAAAGGGTTTGAAGTTGGGCAAAAAAGCAAGGGGTACAAGTTCCGGGGCTCATCTTAGGAGCTGAACTATCTTTAAGCTCAACAACTTCTTCAACCTTTGAGCTTAAATCGCCCTGACCACTTACTATTTCCATACTATTCACTTTCATAAATACCTGCTCGAAGTTATTGGACGAGACTCCAAATGACTTCACACCATAGGAAGAACACTCACTTTCAAATTCCTTCAAGCACTTAGTGAACTCGGCATTCATGTTGTAAGGGATTTCAAAATTTACCTGCGTCCCAGCTGCTTCAAGGAATTTGGCTTCGGGAAGCTTTTCCAAGACAAACGGTTGAAGGCATTTAAGATCGTATTCAAGGTCCTTCATTTCCACAGAAAAAACATTACCAACATTCAGAGAGGTCTTTAAGAAGCCCGGAGAGCCAACACATTTTAAGCCCCCGTTCGCCATGACTGCAATTTGGTTGCTTAAAATCTCAGCTTCATCCATAAAGTGGGTGCTTAGGAGAATGGCCTTACCATGTTTGTTTTTACTTATCATATCCCACATGCAACGACGACTGGAGGGATCCACTCCGCTTGTAGGTTCGTCAAGGATAATAAACTTTGAATTTCCCGAGAATGCAATGCACAGACTAAGCTTTCTCTTTTGACCTCCTGAAAGATCTTTGGCAAACGTATGCTTTTTGTCGAGAATCAAAAGGTCATCCAACAGCTCATCCATACCTTTCCTTGTCTCCTCTTCCGAAACCCCTTTTAAAGCATTAAAGAGAATAATATGGTCTTCCACGGTCAGGTAATCATACAAGGTGTTGTGTTGAGGACATAAGCCGAGAAGCTTTTGCACTTGAGGCATTTGATATCGAATAGATTTGCCGAATATAGTAGCATCCCCAGAGGTGGGTGAATACCATCCCGAGAGCATGTTCATTGTTGTGGTTTTCCCTGCTCCGTTGTGGCCGAGGAGTCCACAAACTTGGTTAACTCTCATGCTCAAGGACAGCGAATCTACAGCTGTAAAATCCCCAAATGTTTTTGTTAACTGGTCAATAACAATTTCAGCCTCATTAATGAATCCATCATGTTCCCGCAAGATGCCCCCCTTATCCACAGAAATATCAGCATCTGTCCGTTTACTATCCACATTCGCTGAAGATGACCTCCAGTAAGATGGCAAAAGGAAGAAATAGAACGGCTGTGCAGTCCCGTATTGACCGGGAAAAACGGTATCCACATACCATCCAATTAACACAAACAATGCAACATCAACCACCATAAAGACCACACAGTGCATAATACTCACACTGTAACTCTGCGTGGGAGGAACACTGAAATAGTCCCATCCTAGCTCCACCCCCTGTTGACCATACTCGCTGATGATATCTGCACCGATAGAAATGCATGAAGTCGGTAGAAGGCACACTCCAAACGCCTCAGCTACACTTAAACTGTCAAATTTATCCGTTATCGCAATCACAACACCAGGAACTACTAGCAATATTGAAATAACAGCGGTCACAAAAATGGCATATTTTGCCCTTTGAAAGAAACTGGAAAATAAAAGGGCGAGAGCCACCATCGACAAGAAAAAGCTCAAAAGAAACAACATCACAATTAGAGGATTGACTTTGAAAAAGACGTCCGCGGGTATTAGAATAATCCAAGACAGAACACATATCACGAAGAGTTCCACGAAAACTGTAATCACCCAAGAAAGGGACGACATTGCCGAGCTAACGCCCATCATTTTCATTGCTTCTTGCAACCTGTTTTCTCTTTCAAACACTATTTCTTGAACATTCGCTATTAGAGGCAACAACGTAACAAGCATCATAACAACCGTGAGAATCAATGTGAAGCCAACCCCTAGATAAGACCAATTAGAGTATCCGCTGAGGCTGTCACCTGGAGGAGAGGACAAATGCAATTCCAAAATGTGGTTACTGACATCGGGTTTGAGATGGCGAATGAGTGCCGTGTCAGTGAGCGTGCCCAGGATCATCAATAGTGAGTCAAAGTCTGTACTTGAAATATAAGGGCATATATCAGGAGCAACAGATTCTGTCATGTCCACAGTCGAACTCTCATACGACCCTACCATACCTGAACCAGCATTAGTTTGATAGCAATCCACTATAAGCTCACCATCATATGCCGGGTAGAAACTACACCTTTTCGTTGTTGATGCGCGCTTAAAGTCGTACGCAGTTGAAGGAGAAAACTCTCCTGAAATAAAACTGTCAGCACTAAAGTAAATGCCAACTGCATCAAAGTTGCGCAAGTAGTTCATATTATCATAGCACGAGGTCTGATTCTGAATGACATATTGTTCCATTTCTTCATATGTTTTGAGATACACGGTTTCATAAGTAGGATAGCTCGAATAACAATAATAAGGATAAGTTGCATTGAAAATGCTGTTGGAATATAGATCAACAACACTACTGGATACATCTTCTTCGCTTCCCTTTGGTTGCAAATCTATTGAGACATTGAACTTCTGAAGAGTTAGATTTGCCGTGCCCACGAAGGCGGTATTCATAAAGTCTTTTACCTCCACAGTGTCTGGGCCATAAAATATTGTGATATTGTGGCTCTCACCAAGAGATGCCCACAAATCTCGTTCACTTCCAGCCAGGCAACTAAGACCAAACTCGGAATTTTTGGTTGCGGGAGGGTATGGAGCGTTCAGCAAAACATCCATGTTTGTCTGCGGAGAACCAGCCAAAGACTGTCGGTAAATAGCCATTAAAACCAACACAGCCAAAACTAATACAATTTCGAATAAGAAGGACGCACGGCGCTGAAGCCTTAACTTCCAATTCTTCCACAGCAGTGTTCCGATCTGCGTCATTTTTTAGCTTTAATACTGTCAAATGTTTGTAAAAGTCAACTCTAGCTTCTCACAATACTTCTACTTTAATCACAGCAAATGATAGATTACTGCAAATGATAAATGATTTTGTTCTTGTTTTAAATCTTCTTATGTGATTATATTCAGTTACTCTTCGTTTTGTGATTTCCATTTTTTGACTGTTTGTTTCTTTTATGCTTTAGAAGAAGGCAGTGAATGGTGCTGGACTTGGGGCCTGGGGGGTTGTGTGAATAGAATTACAAAGACTTAAAATGGGGGATTTTCCCGCCTCCTTGAAAAAATAACCTGTGCAATCCTCCCCTCTCTGGCCCTCTCAGCTGATAATATTATAGGCCGGTACATAGCCGATTATTCTTGTGATTGCAGGCCAGCTAGGTTTGATAATTAGTGATAATCCACCATGGAAAACGAATAACTAATTATGTACAACAAGCTAAGATAAGCAGCTTATTAATTGCCGAGGGGAGCCAATCAGCTGTCTCCTTCAAGGGAGCCGTGGAAAAATAGGTAACTAACATATTTCAAAAAAATCGCACGATGATGGAGTGACGTGAGAGTTGGTTGGTGTGCTCTATACAGCTACATGCTCTGTAGTACTGCTTTGAAATATGTGCAGTGTGTCTGTAATTACTTCTCTCGACGGAACAATACTTGCCTTGCTTGGAACTTGCTTTTCTTTATATATCTTGAAGATAAATTTACTTGATCATGCTAATTAAAACTTTGGTCAAAGATTAATCCACTTGTACAAGATCTGAGGATCTAGCCTTCATTGTCTTTCACAGTTCCGTGAGATAGGGATGACGTGTTTGCATCATGGATGCATGCTCAATTTGAAAGAAATAATTGATGATATCTTCTGCAAAACTTATTTTGGAGCAAATGATTCTACAACAGAACTTCACACACAGCGTCATCATATATAAGTTATTAATAGAAATGATGTATCATATACCGTAAACTCCTTGAGTTACCATTTTAAAACTCTTATTTCGCTTTGCAACAACATCAAGTAGTGTTAATTTTTCCTTCTATAAAACCAAGGAGCGTTACTCAAACTACTCAAGTAAGCCGAAAATTTACGGTCCCAATACCTGCTTTGAAAGGCCTTTACTGGTAGTATAAGAGTGGACAAAGGAGCCCTAACTTTGTTCAGACTATCCTGTTCTGGGGAAG
Organism: Ichthyosporea sp. XGB-2017a; assembly: GCA_002811675.1. Classification (NCBI taxonomy): domain Eukaryota; class Ichthyosporea; order Dermocystida; genus Chromosphaera; species Chromosphaera perkinsii. The sequence continues at coordinate 190,031 of PDIM01000011.1, read as the reverse complement.
TATGGCACCACTTTGAACAGGCCTACCAAGGGTGGCTAAAGAGAGCCAGAGTTTGGCACCAACTCGGAAGGGTGCGCCAGGTAGCAGCCTCCTGGTGAGAAGAAATAAGGCAGCCGCTATTACGGTCTGGGCATTTTTAAGTGCCACCGAGCCGCTGAGTTCGAAAGTCCGTGATGACGAGGACGAAGGGGGCTCACGTCCTGATAAAGAACAGAGCCGAATCTACCTTGCAAGTAGGAGAGAAAATAAAAGTAGCATAACCTTCGTGAATTTACGGTCCCAATCCCAACAAGAAGCGTTCCTTGATCCCAACGCCTTCTCTTTCGTAAAGGCTTCGATCCGCTGACGTATAGCAAACATGTATAGCAAACAAGGATTACTATATAATGATAGCAAAAACAGCACACGTGCATTATTCCCCTGGGAATAGCTCCTGTACCAGATTTTAATTGTGATAGCCACAGCTTCGACTAGAAGTGTTCATATTTGTCCATACAATTACCATATAAAGGTTTTATATAATTATTTTATATAATAAACAAAAATGACGCTTCATTATTATCATAGAGCATGCATTATAAGTCATTATAAGGACGTGTATATTGCCCTGTGAGTCATGAGTACATTGAATGAAAGAGCGAAAGGCAACACTAACAATAAATCTACATCACGCTCACAGACCAGTCAGTGGTGGAGTGCGTCCCATTCAAATCCAAATATACATAGGACGCTGGACCCTGGTCCTGTATCAATAGCAACTCATGACAAATTTGTGTTTTGAAAAGTTATTATGTTTTTGGTTTGGAGGTTTGGAGAAGGAAGGCTTTGATTACACGCTAATATGAAGCCAAAATTGCTACATGTAATACTTATATTGCTTTTTTCCCCAAAGTCTCTTGGAATTGCTCCGTACTCTGGAACTTCAACGGACTTTTTTGCTGATGGCCTTCCATCAACATGTTTAGATACCAGTTTTGCTAAAGATCTTGGGTGGTCAGATCATGAGGCTGACAAAGAAATTGTAATTGAAGGGGGAAATTGGCTCTCGATAAGACTGACGACTTTAATTCCCTATATTCTCTTGAGAGTAAGTAGAAGTCATTGTGCCTGTATTGTGCAAATGCAAAATCTAATTTGTTTATCTTGCTTGTTCTCTCTTCCTGCGCCAAGGATATCATGGGCTATCGGAATGTCACAATATTGGAAAGAGATCCTGAATTTTATGCTGCTGAGGACGATAATTTCATCATTCGCTGTGGCAAAGGGAACTTCCACTTCTACATGGAAGCATGGGAATCAGAATCTCCGCCAGTCTCTCTTAAAGAATACGTGGTTGATCAACGGGCGTGCGTTAAAGTTGGAAGTGTAGGATATGATGGTAAAAATGGGATATATGTTGATCAGAAAACAGTAGAAGCAACGAAGAACATAGGCTCTATTGAGCATTACAAATCCATTGTAGCAAACCCTTCACTGCTTTCTTCCTTTCCAAAAATGGACCCTGAGCCCCAGGGAACCTGTGGAAAATCATTTTGTACAAGCGTATCATCCGATGGGACGAAAAGAAGATTTCTAACTACAGCTTGTAAAGCGGACCCTTCAAATTGCGTGAAGTTTTACCACAACTTTGACACTTGGGCATCCACCATTTGGGAATCACTACTAGAGACACTGGGGCTACCGTTCGCATTTGAATATTACGGGAATGAACAGGTAGCTACTGTTGAAAAAGTAGTACAGGGTGGAAATCCGGTTATGCTTTACTACTGGTCTCCAACAAAGTTTCTCGCTTCTGGAAATTACTCTCGAATATCGTTTCAGCCCTACGTACGCGGCTGTCAATCACAAAAGGATAATGAAAATATTGTTCCACTCGAATGCGATGCTGCCTCGGACGTGCTAAGTAAAATCACATGGTCGGGCTTTAGAGAATATGACATAAGTGCTTACAACCTAGTAAAAAAGATAGATCTTCAGCTCTCAAATTTAAATGAAATGTTCACTTTAACAAATGCGAATGAATCTAATCTATACGATGCCACCTGTAATTGGCTGAGGTCAAACCCAGCCGTTTGGAAGAAATGGATTCCTGCCCCTTTGAGCTCTTTTGACTTCGAAGAACAGACTAAAATAGCGTACCTCCCTGGACAGATGGTAAATATCAATGTGAACCGAATGGGTAGCGGAGTAGGCTTAGCCACACTGACAATAACGGATGTGAGCCAAACTGTTGCTGGCATTGCCGTGCTTGCCTCCCACGGCCATCGCCCTGCAAATCAAAATTCGGCCGTTGAGGCCTACAAATTCAGCATCAACGGCGTGTTTGTAGATAAAATTCAGGACGCAATGAAAGTACAATGGAAAGATGGTGAACTGGGGAATATCACCATAACAGCTCATTTCAGTGACCAAGTGTTCAAAACGAAAAGTGACATTGGGATTCATTTGACTGTAACCGGGCTGACCACTGATAATGGGGAGGTTGGTCATAAAGATTCTGTATCGATCCTTTTGAAACACCCAGGATGCAAAGATGTAGTTCCCGGAAAAAAAGGAGGATTCGCTTTATTTGAACACCCTAGAGTCTTATTAGAGGATTCTGTTGCAGGGTTTTCAGTAATCATTTTATTCTTAGGAATATTCATTGCGGAATTTGTATATCATTCAGTACACGTTTTCGTACGAGGCGAACTAATTGGTAGGAAAAATTCTATCAAAACCATCACGAGTGACAAGGAAAGTAGGGTGCAAGAACGTAAAACATCCAACCAGCTGGGTTTGAGAAAGCACCCGAGTGCTTCTCATTTGCGTGCAAAGACGTTTTTGCTAGATAAGCTTCATTGCAAAGGGTGCTCGTTCCGCCCTAGTGAGGAAGAGATTCAAATACACCCTGTTCTAGTAAATATGTATCCGGTGCTATCATGTTTTACTGATTACTTTCAAATAACTGCTATAATACTAGCGCCCAACTTACCTTGGCTAAATGGCTCTGTGTCAACTGAAATATTAGCATTGTCTTCTACGAGCATCACATGGTACTTTTGGATAATTGTAGCCCTGACTTTTCCTTGGACTTTATATTTGATCTTTCTTTTAACAGGCATAGAAAGAAGATTGGGAAATTCGTTTTGGGGTAAACTATTTATGTTTCCAAGTGACTATCTTGTGCCAATCGGCGCAACCATTCTTCTTATACCTGCTTTGGGCACTTTCTTTCAAGTGTTTGATTGTGTCCCCTTTTCCTATGACGACGATATTATTGTCCTAAATGATTCATGTGATGTTGAGTGTTGGAGCACCATCCATTGGCTATACGCTTGTATAGGTGGAAGCTTGCTAGTAGTGTATTACCCTCTAGCGATGATTGCGGCCCCATTGTGGCAGAGCATACAAGGAGACATGCTCCAAGTAAAATACAAGCCTCGATTTCTCCTTATGGATACACTGCTTAAATCCATATTAGTTTTTATGCGAGCTTACTTCAGGCAAATAGAATATCTCTTTTATATCTTGCTTATAGTTGCTCTTCTGATATACATGCATTTATGTTACAATCATAGAATCTGTTCTGTGCCGTGGGTCACGTCTTTCAGAATGCTCCTTTATGTGCTTTTATTTATATATACCGTGATTGCTATTTTATCTATTGAATTCACAACAGAAGACTCGTTCTGGCCGATTATAGCTATGGTGGTGCTTACTGTGGTTCTTGCAGTTTGTTATATCGTTTGGGATAGTAAAGCCTATCCTAAAAAGCTAATTAAGAGAAAGGATGAAACACGAGACCGGATTAGGGCCTTTCTAGATACCTATGGCATGGATGCAAATTCTACGTCAGATATGGCTTCGGAAAGTTCGTTTGGTAGTCGCTTTCAGAGGGGAGGAAGTGCGTCAAGCTCAAAGTGCAGTATAAATAGCAAAGATTCTTATAACAGTGGTGTTGCTAATTTGTCCGGCTGGAAAAAAATAGAAGCATTTGTTGTAGAATTAACTGCAAAAAGTTCGTTAACGAAAGAGGAAAGTCTCTTCTCCCTCTTTTTACTTTCTGAAAAGTCTTTGATATTGCAATGGATAGTAGATCAGAATTTGATAAAAGCTAGTAAGCAATCGAGCTTTATTGGCGAAGGCACTGAAAGCAAGGGTCGCCTTGAAGGGATAGAAAACGCGGTGGCCACACTTGGAACTATAATGCAAGATTTTGAAGACTATCATCTTCTTTCGAAGAGCCGCAGTGGTACCTGCAAATGCGGGGAACCTTTTCCAGAACAATTCACTCCATTACAGGCCTTTGCTGAGAAGATCGGAGAAATCGAAGAAAAGACAAAAAGTAAGTTTGTACGCAAAGGATCTGCATGGACAATGACAATAGGCAAGAGTTCTACGAAAGGCTCTGCTACATCTGAAGAAAAGCATAATTTAGATACCATAACTTTGGAGCAAGAAGATAAGGAAAGCTCTGTCATAGCGACTAAACCTGATCGTGAAACGGACTTGTGTGAAACGGATTGCAATGTTATAGACGTTGATAACTCCGGCTGTGGGCTCCATTCAAATTCGGAATGATGGAGCTGGACAGGAACTGTCCAGACAAAATTCGGCCATTATGATCTGCAAGACAAAAACTTGTAAATATCCTAGGTCAGCGCAATTGTGCATTCTAGATGATTCTATTAGCTCCTGTTTGTCCTGAATATAAGAAATGGCGCTAAAGCGTCATCATGAATCGCAGACACATTAGACGTGCATTCATGCCAATTATAAAATAAATTGAAGCAATATTCATGCTCATGCGTTGACGTGTGTGAACAATTTTAGTCCTCATATTCATTTATTATAAACAAAACTTATCGAGCGAGCTTGCGAGCGATTCCTCCTTACTGATGGACAATTTAAATACACTTTTAGGGCGTCCTCTGATTGGCTCCTGGAATTTGCCCTACTATCTATAGCCCTAAAGAAGAAAATAGCGAGCGAGCCGACCTTTAGGTCATTGCAATTTTATATATTATATAGTAGCATGTTATAGGTCTCGTGACCCGTGACAAGCAACTCTGAAATAGCATCAGCTGCTCTGTAAAATATTCCTTGATATAAGCACACAGCCACGTGGCACTTTCTGGCATACGTCTCTATCTTTGATCTCTTTTGTGCCAGAATTTCTATGATATAAATGGCCTCCGCCTAGCCCTGGATCGAATATATTAGTACTTATAGACTGTCAACAGCTATCATGGTCTATGATATATAAAAACTGCGTCGACACAGAGATATGTACTCATTTAATAGTTACTGTAATACTGTACAAATGACAGACTCCGCTAGAAAAAGTATTCATGATGGAGCAGTATATGTGTGCAGTGTGCTGTGAATTTCAGATCCGTAACAGCCTATAAGATTACCATTGTCTGCAAGCATTTGTAACCAATTGAGTGTGTAATAAGCAGCTGAAGCTATTCACAACAATCAGTATGAGTTTAGAAGCATCTGTCCTCCCTCAGTTCGATACCGACATTGGGGGCACCTCTAAAGCGAGGAAAGATTCTACGGATTCAGCAATATCTGTTGATGATCCAACTCTTGGAGATGACTTGTTTAGAAAAGTCGGAAATTGTAAGAATGCCAATTTCCCGAAAGATTCAGAGGGGCGTGTCTATCACCTTGGTGTGAAAAGAGGTGAAGTTTGCAACAGAGTTATTTCAGTTGGCGACCCTAATAGAGCTAAGCTTCTCGCTGAAATGCTTGACAGTCCGAAAGAAACATTTGCTCGAACATCGAATCGCGGCTTCACAGTGTTCACTGGAAAGTTCAAGAAAGTCCCTGTTACAATTATTGCCACTGGAATGGGATTCCCAATGATGGATTTTGTTGTAAGGGAAACAAGGGCTATTGTTGACGGACCAATGATATTTATCCGTTTGGGTACATGTGGAACACCCAGAGAGGATGTTCCTGTCGGGTCCATTATTGTTGCAAGCAAAGGTTCCAATCTTATTTTGAGGAATGTTGATTCCTTTGTTGACGGTTTCACTGAGGAACCCATAGAAGTTCCTTCAGAAAGTGGAAGTGATTGTGGATATAAAGCAAGAGAGTTTTACAATTTCACAAAGTGTATCAAAGGTTGTTCGGAGCTAAGTGCTCTCTTAGTTAAGAATTTGCATCATAATGAGCACACAAATGTCCGTGAAGGAATGAACTCTACAGCTGACACTTTCTTTGCTTCCCAAGGAAGATCGGACGAAAATTTTGATGATAAGAACGAAACATTGCTCCCTGAATTGCTTGAGAAGTGTCCAGAGTCCATGTCCGTAGAGATGGAAACTTTTCACTTGTTTCATCTTTCCCGCTGCAGTCGTCCTCGTGGTTCTATTAGAGCTGCGGCAGCGTGTATCGTGGTGGCAAATAGAGCAACTGATGACTTTATCGACAACGAGTCTCTTCGCAAAGCAGAGAGGGAAGGGGGATACGAAGTTCTCAATACCGTCTGTTCATTCCCTATGGAGTCTTCGACTTTGATGAGAGGAGAGCATTGTGTCTGGAATGATTATGAGCACATCCCGAAGCGCTATAAATACAGTGAGCACCCCAGACCCGTGTAAAGTGAAGGAAGACCAAAGCCTTCCAATATCACCACGGCGCCTTCTTCTGTGTATATGTCCTATGCGTGTTAATAAAGACGAAAGAGCTGGTCCTCAACCCATCCATCAACTCATTGTGGGACTTTGAGAAAGTAATCTGACGTAGCTGGCGCGAAATACACTTACCAAGGACAGGGTATAGCAGTGACAGCAAGGAGCTATGACCAGGACCCAGGAGGTAGCTAAAGCTCCCTAAAGGTCCTATTTTTGTGCTGCTACATAATAAGCCTTGCAGGGTAGTCTGAGTTGTGGGTGGATTGTCCTTGCTTCGCTCTCATAGTTGTCTCGTTCGATCGAATTACAGGGTGTCTATTAGTCTCTAGTCTCGGTTGTAACTCCCCAGCTAGAGGACTATCCTTTTTTGGGTCTATCTTGATGATAATTGTACATGAGACTATGTACATAGCTGTAATTAATATAATCATGTGTAGAATAAAAATTATTATGGACTCCAATTATGACCCTTTCCACCTCTGTTCTCACTCTCTCACATATTACAGTTACACTACAGTCTACACTAGTAGCGTAGGAGATAGACTCAACTGCATGCAACTTTATGGATTAGTAATAATAGTAATAATAGATTTACCCTTTGTTTTGGATCACCCCTCCTGCTACTCCCTTGGAACAAAACTTGTGAAAGTTTTGTGACAGATATTAAAATATACACTATGGGATCTCCGAATAGGAAAGTTCTGATCGCGTGTGACGGCTCTTTCCATGCCGAGAATGCATCTGCCTGGTATGCGACACATTTGGCGCATAGCGGAGACATTGTTTATTTGATTCATATAGTAAGTGGAGCAAAGAAAAACAAGGAGGGCCAGTATACAGTAACAGAGGAAATGAAAACGAAAGTGGAGGCTATTATCGCAACCCACAAGGAAATAATCAGGAAATCAATAAGTAATTGCGGCACCAGTAACGTAAAGGGGTTTAGAGTGCGAAGTAATAGTATGACTCAGGAAGCTAGCACGGCAGATGCTTGTGGAGAAATTAGCATAGAGGCTCACGTATTGTTTGGTGATGCAAAGCAGCTTTTGGTGAATTTCGTAGAGGAGAATATGTGCGATATGGTAGTAATGGGGAGCCGGGGCTTGGGAACAGTAAAGAAAACATTGATGGGATCTGTTTCTGAATATTGTATGTTCCATTGCCAATGCCCGGTCATTGTGGTGAGGGAAACAATTAGTGCTGGGGCAAAGAAACTTGTCAACCACGGGGCAATGAGCCTTCCGTAAAAGTAACCTTTGGGTTTGTTTGAGGTGGTTTGCAAGCTCATATGGGGGTGGGTGGGAGTCATTTCATGGAGACTTGGGTGGGGAATAAAAGAATACGAACTTCGGCAAAAGCGATGCTACTGTTCTTGCTAGAGACAGGCTTGTAGAAGTAGCTGACGTTCCCAAAGAAAGGTCCCATCTGTAGAAATAACGTCGTTCTGCACTCCTCGTACCTGCAATTTACACGGCATGAGCCCTGTCAATACTTCAAGCGCGTTCCTTAACGTGACCAGTTTGAGGATTTGGGGAGGCGGCGGGATTCCTTGCGTGTATGGAAATGAGAGTTGAGTATTGAATTTCGCTGCATGGGGGGGGGCATTGAACGAGGTACACAGATAACAGACATTGGTGAAATGTCCTTAAAAGGAATGGAAATAAAAATTACTATAGGTTATAAGCCATGCAGTCGGCTATACGTCTGTACTACTGCAGATGATCATTTATATTATAAATACCAGCCCCCACAATTTGAAGCTTCCTTGTTACAAAGTAAACCACCATTGCTAGATCACTAGCTATAGCTGGACTGGGATCAGGGGCTGGCTTGCTTGATCTGTATTGGACTGACTGACTGCATGAACTTGGCTGAGAATTTAAATATGTCGACCACAGTGGATGGAGAAAGTAGAGAGGCATCAACTTTGCCCCGAGTTTTATCAATTCAATCACATGTTGTGTCCGGTTATGTGGGTAACAAAGCAGCAACTTTCCCCATGCAGGTACTGGGCTTTGATGTAGATTGCATTAACAGTGTCAACTTTAGCAATCACACCGCATATCCGATTATTAAAGGAACAAAGATGAATGGGGATCAGCTATGGGAGCTCTTTGAGGGTCTACGAGGAAATGAGCTTCATATGGGATACACACACGTGTTGACAGGCTATATTGGGGAGGTTTCAATGCTCAGAATGATTGTAAAGGTTTTGGAGATACTAAAGCGGGAGTGCTCTGGCAGCGGGTTGTTGTATGTTTGTGATCCAGTTATGGGAGACGATGGCAAACTTTACGTTTCAAAAGATTTGGTTTCTGTTTACAAAGACGAAGTTATTCAGCACGCAGATATTATTGTTCCAAACATGTTTGAAGCAGAGTTACTAACAGGGATTGAAATAACTTCGCAAGATCGCGCTCTTCAGGCGATTGGAGCACTTCACGAAAAAGGAATCCCTACAGTGATTATAACTTCGGCTACTCATGTGAGGAAAGACGAAGACGTAGCAGGTGACGAAATTTTGGTATACGGTAGCCAAGTTGTTTCTGGCGGCGGCCATCCCGTTCAGTTTCGTATCCGAGTTCCCAAATTAGACATCGAGGGCAGTTTTACTGGTACCGGAGACTTGTTTGCAGGACTAATCTTATGTTGGTCGTATAGGCACGGACTAAATTTGGGCCTTGCTGTTCGCAAAACTCTGTCAACGGTATACAAAGTGCTGGAAAAAACATTTAATGCAATGCTCCTCTCAAATTCGTCTGAATCTAGTAAAAGAAAGAGAAGAGAAAGTTTGCGATGGAAATCAAGAGAACTACTTCTTATCCAAAGCAAGAATGAAATTGAAAATCCTGATGTGGACTATTTCGAAGTAGAGTCTATAGTTGTGTAGTGGCCTTTTATTGTTATCGTTTTCTTTCGTTCTTAAAGAAGCTCTCCTTGTGTTCAAGCTTTTTTATTCTCTTCATCCAATCTTGTTGAAACCCATCTCGGCATGACTTCTGCTAGTTGAAGGACTTCTTTGATGAGGGCCCGCGCCTTGAACAGTTCACACTCCTCAACAGAAAAATCGAAAAGGTGGGAGAAATTAAGCTTTATGCTTGCCGCAAGGGCTTCTCGTCTCCTGAGTTCTGCAGGCGTGGCGGAGAGATCTGCGTGCGATCCCACTCTGCATTCTTGGTTGGGATCAACCCACACAATAAACGGCTCAAAGCTACTTCTCTGCAAGGTGGAGATATTTTGAGGCCTCATACGCACAATGCAGGTTTTTCCTTTATCGACAACTTCCTGAATGGATGACAGGCTTGTACCGTACATATTATCTCCATATACACCATACTCCAAGAAAGCTTTCTCTGAAATCATTTGCTCACATTCAATGTTGGAAATAAAACAATGCCCTTCGGAGTCTGTCTGAGTCGCATCACGCGTAGTATGGACATTAGGGACCCCGTACTTTTCTGGCGAAAGCTCTAAAAGCTGGTTTTGAATAAAGGTGACGTCAAATTTGGAAGGTCCTGTCAAAATAACAACATCGGGGCAAGGGGCATTTTGCGAGCTACCTGGCATTAGCTCTGTAATCTCTTCATACGTTCGAAATGGGGGAACATTCTCTAGGCTAGAGTTTTCAAAATTGGTACTTTCGGCCAAGGACATCATAGACATTTGACTACCACCTTGTTTTACTGTTAATTTCGACTCCTTTCTTTTGAAAACATCAAAGAACGATTTCTTTTTTGAAAGAGCCCCTGACCCTTCTTGAGTCGCAGGGGCATTGCTTGCCAAGGAAAGCGAGCTTACATTGAGAGACATTTTGCTTCCAAGACCACCGGCCCCAACTGAGCGCCTCTTTTTCTTTTTCTCTGCTGCCTCTATGGTGTTCTTGTATTTTTTATCGTACAGCTCTTTTAGCCTTTTTTCTGTAGGGACTATACCAACAACACTCGACTCGTACTTTTTTTCATTAATCAGTTTCGCTTGGACATAAGACAAATCTTCGTCCTCCTCTTCGCCAATTTCAAGCACCGATCTGACATCAAAACGTAAACCAAGACTTTGCGCTCTGGAGTCGTCATCATCTGCAGGTCGATATTCACATAACGCCCTCACCATTTTCACTTGTTTCCAATCATCCAGTTCTTGCCCATTACCCTTTTTAACAATAAGCGTTACCAGGCCTCTACTCTTAGACCATTCTTCAGAAGCCGCCTCACACAATACTCCCTGTCCCACAATTTTCCTCGCCTTTTTCTTTCGGATTTTCTTTAACCTCGCCATTAAACTAACTGTGGCCCCAAAAGACAGAGATCCACTCGCCCTTCTGTTTTTGGCTGGCTGAGAGCTCGATGTTGCAAGTGCGGCTGCATCTTGGTCTCCCAAGCTCACACTTCTACGTCTCCCGCTTCGTGGAGCTGGGGCTTCACTACTTTCCCTCTCAGCGTTGCCTCGAAGACTAGAAATACTCAGCCTTCGAGCTCGCCCGCCACTTTCAGTTTTCCGTTCATCATCTTTAGGTTCTTCACCTGGTTTCGGAGAGCTTACATTCGAGCTATTGGCGCTACTGTTATTATCTTCTTTCGTCTCACTAGCTTTTTTTTCAGAGCGCTCTTTGAACACTTTAAACATTACAATGTCATTCATTTTTATGATTTCATCACCAGCTCGAAGTCCCCCTTTGCTGGCAAGCGAGTCTGGGAGTACTTCTTCAATATACAACTTTCCTTTATCCTGTGCTAGTGAAAGTCCAAGAGGCAACGACGTCTTTAGTAAGCGAACTATTTTTAAATTATCCACGGCAGAATGCATTTTAGCAATTTCATCATGCACTTGAATTAGGGCTTGAAAATGGGGCTTTTCTAAGAGAGACTTTAACTCTCCAAATTTATCAAAAACGTAGCTTTGTTGTGAAATGTACGAGTCTTCTTTGGCTCCATCCTCCTCAAGGGCCTTAATGGCTTTGACGGCTTTGAGCATATCACTAACATCCTTCCACAAATTAAAGCCCTTTGGTTCAATATTTGTTTTATAAAATGCTGCAACTTTTGAATGAATTTCCAATAGCATTTTAAATTCAGGATCAATGAGAAGGAGTTCAATCAAAAAGTCTTTATCCGATTTTGACACATGCATACCCGGATCCCTCTCGATATTCTCTATCCCTTCTTCATCGTCCGGGTATGATTGCAATGCTCCCGCAAAAGAGCCAAGATCTAAACACAAAAAAGTCAGTTCACAATCGCCTTAAAGTTGCTAAACAGAAAATAAAAAGCCATCCCGTTCAGAGAAATCACTCGCTTTTGCAATACTTACTCTCCACATCAATGTTCATTTTGTTCCTCTTTTTTACCAGCGGATAGTTCTTCAGTTCCCTATATCTCCAAGTGGATCCTAGGACCTACAAGTAGTACACTGACGAGGGCTTGCTTTGGTGTGACTGGAAAGAGGGCAGGATTACAGCTAGAATAGTAGATCTTGAAGACTGGAGAAGAGCCAACAATACAAGGGTGTCTGTAGAGCCGGCCCACAGGCCACACTCTTTTGCTGCTGAGTGCTGTGGGTAGCTATCTTAGCTGTAGCCTGGCTGCAGTACTCTGCTACTTGTCTAGAGCTATTTTTTATGGCAGTCCGCGAAGGTAAGCACATTACCATCCCATACCATACCCCTACACCTCCATGGCTTGCAGTAGACCGGCCAGGCGAGTCGCGGAGTAACGTAGTACTGTATCCTCCATTCAGCCACCCTAGCTAGGCTCTCCTTGAGCTAGGAGAATAGCCTGACACTGCAAGTTGCTGATGCATTATTATTGACAAACTCAGTGGACTTGACTTGGGCGAGTGTAGAGATGTCGAAAGCGAAACGGAAAGTACATTTTCAGGACTCCGATTCTAAACGGACAAAGCATGAAGACCAAAACTACGGTACTTTGGGCAGAGATACTAGAGTGACAAATGTACGTGAGCGCACTTCGGGAAAGCACACTTTGGACAGCGATGAAGAAGATGACGACGAATTCGAAGTTGGCATGTTCTCAGAAACTGCGAAAGACCATACGAGTGCGCGTTACGAAGTAATGGGGCAATATGATGTTGAAGGTCAAGAGGAAATGGCGGCCGAAGATTCCGAAGCGCTTATGCCTTTCAATCTGAAAGAAGAGATGGAAGAAGGACGTTTTGATAAAGAGGGAAATTACTACTTTGGAGTAGGTAAAGATGAGGGCAGCAATGAAGATGAAGAAGAAGGGAATGATGCTTGGGCTGATGCTGTTGATTGGAAAAAAGATGTATTTAAGGCAAACAAGCCAATTGAAGTGAGTGGTGAAGAGAAAATCGCGAAAAGGTCTCGGGAAGAATTGCTGAGGGTTGTTGTTTCTCTGCTGAAGCCAGGAGAATCGGTTACAAAGGTGTGTATTTGTCTTTCTATTCTTGTTTGTATCTTTTATGTTGCATTCTAATACATTGACTTTTCTTTTTACCAGGCCCTAAGCAATGCGAAGTCTTCAAAGGGAAAGAAGCAAAGGCTGACATTCGCTGAGAAGAAGCGAATAAAAAGCAAAGCGAAGAAGGATGCGTCTTCATCCCACGCGAAAACGCAACAAAAAGAAGAATCACTTGAATCGGGAATTGAAAATGGTGAGCAACATTCACCCGTGGAGCTTATTAACCAGTTAACAGAAGCTGCCGCTGGCTTGGTGGAATATGAATATTATGACATCTACTCTGATTCATTTGAAACCATTGTACGTAAAATGAGAACTGCTGGTATGAATTTAAAGGGTATGTGAACGGACTGTGTGAATGTGACATTCTTCTTTAGTGCACTTGTGTAACTTTTTTGCTTTCTCCATTTGATATACACTTATCTCTTTGTAGGCGTTGTTCAAGAATCAGTCGTGGATGAAATATGTGGTGGACATTCCTTAAAGTCAAACATAGTGGTGAATGTTACTCAAGGAAAAGAAAGTGTTGCTTCCGATGAAGTGAGCAAGAGCTCTGGGGCAAAGGACGAAGTAATGTGGGAGTATAAATGGGGATCACCTGATGATGATTCTGGTAAATTCGAAATGTATGGTCCTTATCCGAACAGCACAATGATGGCATGGAAAGAGCAGGGTTTCTTTGACTCGACAAAATGCTGTGCGAGGAGAATAACTCACAGGGATGGTCCCCTTTATCCGATTCAGCGCATAGATTTTGATATTTATGACTGAGAAGGTGGTTCATACATGAGACAAACAAGAGCGTTTATTTTGTGGTGTTTGAAGGTAGAGTTACAGTAGAGCTATCTTAGACTCTTTAAGAAGAGGTTTGATGGCGCTGTACCGAATAATGTATCGGTCGTCTTTGGCCAGTTCTCCCTCAAGTATTTCGCCCTCTGCCGTTTCTTCGAAAACAAATTGCCCTACATCTTCCATTACTTTGCAGAACACATATGCGTCTACATTGGGTTTTGGAATCATGTCCACTTCTTCACTTTGTTCATTAAGATTTCTTATTCTTTCTGGCAAATCTTGTAGACAACAGTCGTGAAAATGAGTGTCTACATTACCTTTGTAATTTTTTGCATAGCTTTCTTCGGCAGGGGAGAGACACCGCCTTTGCTCGAGATTCGATAGAATATAAGTTATGTTTTTCTCGATTTTCCATAGTCGAACCCTGAGATAGCTCCTCAGAATAAAGCGCAAACGCTCAAGCTCCATTTCATACAGGTTGGCTATGAACGCGTTATTTATATTTTCCTTTGCCCCATCTTCAATTGAAAGAGCTTGATTTTCTATTTGCTCAGACATATTCTCCACAACTTCGTGTTCAAATGGCAAGAGTTCCGGGCATACTTTTTCATTAATCCAAGCTTGCTTAAGTCGTCTAAGATCTTTAAGCATTTCCTCATGGACATCATCTTCGTCAAGAAGATCCCCGAAATCCAACTCCCCTTGTTCTGTCATATTTGCAACGAGCACACAGGCACACACGCGGTTATGCTACGAAATAGCACTACTTTGTCCAGTCACGTTGGATTCTTGTCTATTCTGCGGAAGAGGTGTATCAGTAGCAGCAAGTCCCATATGGATCCCAAATACCAAACTGCACGCAACTTCCAAGGTCTGGTATTCCTATAACAACAACAACAGGTAAGGATTAAGAAGCCTCTCTCTCTCTCCCTCCCTCGGTAAAAGGTGGGTCTCCTGATCACCGAATTCCATCCCTCTATCACCCTAACCCTTCCAATGTTTCAGCCATGAATAATGTTATGTGTCCATAACCCTAGGGGCTAGGCCTCCCCTGGTACAGTGTGCAGTAGAGTAGTGTAGTTGTGCCTTGGAAGTTCAGAGTTGTGAGTTGTGACTTCTTCTTCTTTCGCTGTGGCCCACCAGTGGCCTCTGAATTATCATACTCTTCTTAAATTCCTTATTTCCATTCTTCTTCCCTTGTTCTTCTTCTTCCCTCTTCACTCCCGCTTCAAGGCACTCTCCAGTCCACAAGATTAATAGTAGCCACTGTATAGTGAGGCAGGTGCAGTAGAGCAACAGAACAACAACTCCTGGATTTACTCCTTTTCCACATCATGAGTAAAACTGCTGTGGCTGAAGCGGATAGCTCTTCGAGTGACGATGAGCCCTTAAGCCGTAAAGTCCTTAATTCAAAGTCAAGTACTTTGATTAACGGTGCTAAAGTGCCAAATAAGCAGCATGCAGCTCCACCTTCTTCGAATCAAAGTAAATCAGTTCCTGGTGTGGAAAACAAACCTCCTGAACTCTCACGCAAAGCAAGTAGTAGCTCCTCGGGCAAAAAGGCAAAAAATAATGAATGTGATAGTGATGAAGATTTTCAGCCTTCGAAGAAGAAGAGTAAACCTGAACCAGATTCTAGTAGCTCTGATGATAACCCTCTTTCGGATCTGGTAACTTCTAAGCTGAGTAAGGAAAACTCCCGTAAAAAAAGTTTGTCTAGAAAATCTTCTCCAGCAGCTTCTCGCTCAAACTCACGTTCGGTTTCGCGTTCTGCCTCAAGAGCTGGTAGTAGAAAGTCTAGCATTAAGGGGACTAAAAGTGTAAAGAAGGAAGAAAGTGAATCGAGTGACGATGAGGTACCTCTTGTCAATCGACTGAATAGTGAGATGAAGAAAATACACAAGACGGAGGTGAAGAAGGAACATAGTGGAGATGGAAAGCAGAAACGAAAGCTAAGTAAGAAAAGTTCAAAAGTAGAAAACCCTGTTGTGAAAGCCGAGCCAAAACCATCGCAATCCAAGAAGGTTGTTGACACCTCTACCAGCAGCGATGACGAGCCTCTCTCTAGTAAAATTATTCCGTCTTCAAGCAACGTAAAAAAGAAGAACCCTGCTCAGAAGCGGAAAGCTAGTGTGAAAAATGAAGATGGTAATGTTTCGAGCAGTAGTGATGATATTCCACT
This sequence comes from Ichthyosporea sp. XGB-2017a, assembly GCA_002811675.1. NCBI lineage: Eukaryota > Ichthyosporea > Dermocystida > Chromosphaera > Chromosphaera perkinsii. Next base: position 173,994 of record PDIM01000011.1, on the reverse strand, counting down.
TGCACATATGGCAAAGAAGACGAAAACCGGTGCAAGCTCTTCAAAGAAAAAAAAGAACGGTGTGGATAGCAAAGATGGCAAATCTCCAAAAGGCAAAGTTGGCAAGAAAGCGAAGAAAGAGGAGGAAGAAGATGACAGGTATAAATGGTGGGAAGGCCATGTAGAGCATGAGGACGGTATAAAATGGAAGTCTTTGATTCACAAAGGACCTATACTTGCTCCCGACTACGTTCCTCTTCCATCGAATGTTAAGCTCTACTATGATGGAAAGCCATTTGATTTGTCTGTGCAGGCGGAAGAAGTTGCAGGATTCTATGCAGTTATGCTAAACACTGACTATATGCAAAAGAAAGCCTTCAACCTCAATTTTTTCAAAGATTGGAGAAGGTCTATGACAAAGTCTGAGAGGGAACTCATTACTGATCTTACAAAGTGTGATTTTACCAAAATCCAAAAGTACTATGAAGAGGAGAGGGAGAAAAAGAAAAACAAAACGAAAGAAGAGAAGCTGAAAATTAAAGAAGATAATGCAAAGTTAGTAGAGGAGTATGGGTATGCTATGATTGATGGTCGGAAAGAAAAGATTGGCAATTTTCGTGTCGAACCTCCTGGACTTTTCCGTGGTCGTGGGGACCATCCAAAAATGGGTAAACTGAAGAAGCGTGTTCAGCCAGAAGATATTATCATCAATATTAGCAAAGGTGCACCGGTCCCAAAGCCCCCTGAGGGACACAAATGGAAAGAAGTTCAACATAACAACACTGTTACGTGGCTTGCATGCTGGATTGAAAACATTCAACAGGCTTATAAGTACGTAATGTTTAATCCTGCGTCGACACTGAAAGGCTTGAATGATATGAAAAAGTACGAAAAGGCTAGAGAATTAAAAAAGCATATCGATAAAATCAGAAGTGAATATAAGCGCGATATGAAAGATAAAATGATGTTTGTTCGTCAAAGAGCCACTGCTCTGTATTTGATTGATAAGTTAGCCCTTCGTGCTGGTAATGAAAAGGATTCTGATGAAGAGGCAGATACAGTGGGTTGTTGCTCATTAAGGCTTGAGCATATTGAGTTGGTGGAACCCCGCACTGTGAAGTTTGATTTTCTTGGTAAAGATTCAATTCGATATGAAAATGAAGTAGAAGTAGACCCCCAAGCATTTGCCAACCTTAGAATTTTCTGCAAACGTAAAAATCCTAATGACCTGCTCTTCGACCGCCTTAATGTTTCGAAGTTAAACAAACACTTAAATTCACTTATGCCTGGCCTTTCAGCTAAAGTGTTCCGTACCTACAATGCCTCCATAACTCTGAATCAGGAAGTTAAGAAGACGCCTCCTCACGGCACAGTAGAAGAAAAGATTTTGGAATATAATCGTGCCAATAGAGCCGTGGCAATCCTGTGTAACCATCAAAGAGCTGCTCCTAAAACTCATGACGCTCAAATGGGAAAATTGGAGGATAAGATCGAGGAGACGAAGAAACAGCTAAAGGAAACCAAGAAAGAATTAAAGAAGGCGAAAGCTGAGGAGAAGGCTAATCCTACTGCAAAAGGGGCGAAGCAGTTAACGAGTTTGGCGAAAAAAGTGAAGAGATTGAAAGAGCGGGTGGAAAAGGATGAGATAAAAAAGACAGACAAAGACGAAAATAAGACAATTGCCCTGGGTACGTCAAAGTTGAACTATTTAGACCCTCGAATCAGTGTTGCATGGGCCAAGCGCCATAATGTACCCATTGAAAAGGTTTATAACAAAACTCAACGAGAGAAATTTGCATGGGCAATGAACGCCCCCCCTGATTTTGAGTTTTAATCCCATTGTGTGTGTGGCCCAATGGGCCTCATTTCAACCGTATCCATTACCATAACGCGCCATCACCTCGGCGATACAGCTTTGTTATGGTCCTACTCCTTTTGTTTATTTTTTTATGCACTCTATAACATACTTTTTCCCTTTGAAGCATTCGTAGATTCAAATAAAGCACGACACATTGAAAAAAACGAAAGGTCCCTGGAGTTGAAGAGGGCACAAGACCGACATCGGCCACCGCCCTCCCCAAACTGAATTCTTTCGAATAGCTATACCCAGCTCTCCTCCCGACTGGGCAATTTCCGTACCAGTGTCATAGCTGCTATAGACTTTGTCAAAAACAGAATTTGCAAGAGTCCGGTATTTCTCCAAAAGACGAGCAATCGACAAGACCCTTATGACAACAGAAGACGACACAGTCGACTTTACAGCGAGAGATTACACTCTCTGGTCACTCAAATTTCTACCTCTTCCCACAGAAAAGTTGTTGTCAAAGACAATATACTTGCATGTTGTACGTACTGCCGTCGGACGAGTAGTAATGATACTGTCCTCGGATCCCAGTGACGCTTGTGCCCGACTGAACATTTGCACCAGTAGACTCTGTCCGATGAGGGTGTCGACGAGCCTGATTCATGTGGTGTTGCTAACATAAAATTAAAGGTATTGCTGTTTCTGCACTTGCATGCCTCTATTGCTTCCAAACCCTAAAACCACCGTCCACCACTCAACCCTATTTGCAAGGACCTACAACGTCAGCTGTGTTGAATGAACTCTTATTTTATGTTGGCTAGCTTCTAACTTGAAACGGCCTGTGGATTGCAGTTCTCTACTTCTCTGATTACCGATTTATACACAAACAAGTGTTTGAAGGAGGATGGAGATAGCTTAGGCTTTCTTCTGCTTGGTACCTTGCTGACTGAAACAATTTCCAATACAAGGTATTCGGTGTAAAGTATTTTTATTTCTCAGGATGTTTTTGACCGACTCTTTCAGTTGCCGAATCAGTCTAGTCCCAATAACTTCCAATGCCGCCAAACGTGACTTGCTGGCTTCCTTGCCTTTACTTTCTCGGGGCTTGGCCACTAAGAAAAGGGGGCCCAATGCCCTTGGAGGATTATGCAACAAGAAGAAGAAAAAAACACAGGGCGGTAAACTATGGTCAGAACTGATCCACCAAGGACCTCTTCTTGCCCCAACCTACGTGCGTTTACCTGACTCTGTGAAGCTATACTATGATGGCAAACCAATTGATCTTTCCCCAGCGACTGAAGAAATAGCAACTCTTTATGCTAAAGTAACACATTTGGAGTACACACACAAGAAAATATTTAATGATAACTTCTTCAAAGATTGGCGAGACGTCATGACTGATGAGGAAAGAGAAATAATTCAAGAGTTAAGCAAATGTGATTTTGAAGCAATGAATAGATATTACATGGGGGAACGGGAAAAAAAACTTGGGATGCGGAAAGAAGAGAAGTTAAGAATTAAAGAGGAGAAGGCGCAAATTACCGAAATGTTCGGACACGCGGTTGTTGATGGCAATCGTGAAAAGATTGGAAATTTTAGTGTCGAACCTCCCAGTCTTTTTCGAGGAAGAGGTGACCATCCCAAGATGGGGAAACTAAAGAGGCGTGTGCTGCCAGAAGATATCATGATAAACATTGGGAAGGGAGCACCTGTTCCAGAACCTCCTGAAGGACATAAATGGAAAGAGGTCATACATGACCCAAGTCTTGCATGGCTTGCCTCTTGGAAGGACACTATTCAACCTACCAAGAACAAGTACGTCTATTTGAATACCGCGTCTAAGTTTAAAAGCTTTAGTGATTTGAAAAAGTTTGAAAATGCTAGAAAATTGAAAAGGCATATTGGAACAATTAGGAAAGCGTATAGCAGGGATATGAATGATGAGTGCATTGTGATGAAACAGAAGGCCACTGCGACTTATCTAGTTGACAAACTAGCAATCCGTATTGGAAATGAAAAGGACTCGGACGAGCAGGCCGACACAGTTGGGTGCTGCTCGCTTCGAGTTGAACACGTGGAAATGTCTGGCCCGCAAACTGTAAAATTTGACTTCATAGGTAAAGATTATATTCGCTACCAAAATGAAACTGAAGTTGTTCCAAAGGCCTTTGACAATCTGGAGTTGTTTACTGGAAATAAGCCCTCGGATGCACTTATCTTTGATAGTTTGACTCCACAATCCCTTAACAAATATTTGCAAAGCCTTATGCCTGGATTAACAACAAAAGTGTTTAGGACCTTTAATGCCTCTGTCACATTGTTCGAGTCTCTGAAGAAAATACGCTCTACAAGAAATTTGGAATCAAAACTATGGATGTATAATGCAGCGAACAGGGACGTAGCTGTGCTATGTAATCATAAAAAAGCCATATCAAAGACTCATGTCAAACAGCTGGAAGATATAGATGCAAAGGTAGGGTACATAAAGTGTACAAAGTTGTTTGAATTCCACCACTCACATATTCTTATATTTATTTTGTGCCTTTATATGTACAGATAGTCGATTTTAAGAGTCGGTTGAAGCAAGCCAAGAGACTCCTAAGGGAATTAAAGAGGAAGGATGTGTGCGACAGAAGCAAAACTGAGCAAGCGAAGGTCGTTTCAATTGAGAAAAAGATACAAAAATTAAACGAGAAAATTGAAACTCAGGGGATTCGAAAGAGCACTAAAGAGGAAAGCAAAGATATTGCAATCGTCACCTCTAAGGTAAATTACCTCGACCCCAGAATCACCGTTGCTTGGGCCAAAAAGCACGACATACCTATTGAGAAACTGTATAATAAAACTGAAAGGGAGAGGTTTGCTTGGGCGATGAATGTAAACAAAACCTTCAAGTTCTAGAAGTAAAGCATCAAAAGCAAGCAATTCAGCCTACTTTCAAGACCAACAACAAAGACGGCAGCATGTAGCAGGTATTCAGTCGACCACCAGAACCCTGTTGACATGCAGCAAATTTCAAGGGCTACAGAATTATGTACATTTATTTTCTTTCTGGGCTTCCTAGTGTCCTTTCAGCTATACCAATCCAAGAAGAGGAGTGAAAATGAGCACATTACAAGAAAAAAGAGTACCCATAATCTGAAATCCACATTGTGCTTCATTGCCTTCGAAAGTTGTTCATTCCCTGCCTCTATGTTCTGAGCAGTGCCAATTGCTGTATCCTGTATCCTCTCGATTGCCTCAGATTGAACAAGAATATTTTCAACAAAAGTCTGCTGTAGCTTACTTATTTCTTCCATTTTCGTCTGCGCCTGCTTCACTTCATCAATCATATAATTCATTTCATTGAAAAGCTGCTTGTTTTCTTCTTCCATGAGTTGGAGTTCTTCTGGCGAGAGGTCAGGTTCAAAAGTATCTTGCCCTTGCCCACTATCATGTTCAGCAACATGATGCATTTCATTATAGCCCATAGCCTTCTGCTGATTCAAGGCAGTGCTTTTATATTCCTCTCCTTTACCAAAGGCCTTGCCTTCACCTGCACCTTTGCCCTTTAAACCGCCCTGCCCGTCTTTCCCAAGCTTTTTCTGAAGAACCCCTTGGATCTCTTTTTTTTCAATAGCTTGTTTCAGACGAATTGATTTCATTTGGCTATATAAGCCCCCTACTTCTTTCAAATAAAGCTGTAGCAAATGAACGACGCAGCTTTTGTGGACATCTAATTGACTATCACTTACTATGGTTCGCTCAACTACACCAAATCTCACTTTGGTTGCATTTAATGTTTGCAAGCATGTCTTAAGAATTTCTTGCGCCTCTACATCAATTTGATCTTTATCTAATTCTGAAAGTCCTGCACTATTCCCAATTAACCCCCGGGAAGGATTGACATACGGCTGCTTGTTCTCCTGCAAGAATTTAAACAAATCAGTGATGGAGCGCTTTATGCGCACACATTCTTGCTCAAACTCAGATCCTGTGTGTTTTCTTGTCCCAAGAATGTCGCGGCTGCCCCCTGCAGGTGTTCCACTCTGCCTCCGTGCATCTTTAATGCACTCATTAAACATAGCCCTTAAATCCATGTTGCACCTTACGAAATGAACGTTGCTATATATGTTTGCAGGTTTTCCTAGTTGTACACATGGAGTCCGTGCCACTCGTGGGGGAGGGGTGGTGGTGTTGATTTCTCTTCAGTGGCAGTCACTCTGGAGTGTGGGGGAGATAGATCCAGTCCTTCCTTCCTTCCTGGCATGACACACAAACACAGTCAAGGAAGTGATACACCAGTGACCACACAAAGGAACACCCTCCCTGGTCCAATGCTGCTGCTAGGGTTACACGTGGAGGGGCGATTAGGGGCACTCAGCTGTGTGGTAACTGGTAATTATTATTTATGTAATTTGTGTTTGTGGAGAGGAGAAGGAGATTTCTTGGAGATTTACACCCCTGTTCTCCTTCTGATTTCACTCTGTGCTAATAATGCAAGCAGGATCCCAGCTCCCCTCACTTTTATTCCCACTAGCACTCTGATTTGCTCATTCTATCTCACATGACGTGGATTAAGCCACCTACGTACACATACGGACGGACATTTCTATCCCAGCCATGGGCGATGAAAATTCTATTATTGCAGCCGCTGTACAAGACGATGCTGTTGCAAGTGAAGCACTCCTCTTGAGCGAATATGTTAACACTCCAGATTCTAGGGACGTGAGTCAGACAAGGGAACGAAACCTGACGGCCTTACCCCCGGGAGAAGATCTATTTAAACCCCCACACTTTTCAGACTTCCCAAAGGCAATTCCATATATCTTAGGTAACGAATTCTGTGAAAGATTTACAGCTTACGGGATCCGCGCAGTCATTGTCGTGTATCTTGTTCAGCAACTGCAGTTTACAAATGCAAACGCCACTGCGGTTTTTCATACTTTTGTAATGCTTCAGTATTTTACCCCTCTATTGGGGGCGATTATGTCAGATGGGGGGCTTGGGAAATACAAAACGATCCTGTATATGTCTTCTGTCTATTGCATAGGCTGTATTATTTTATCTTTGGCCGCTGTTATGAGTCCTACAGATGCATATGCTTTGTCTGTCACTGGGACTTTCTCTGGGCTTTTGCTTATTGCAGTAGGGACGGGTGGTATCAAGCCTTGTGTTGCTGCTTTCGGGGCTGAGCAGTTTGGCACAGTGAGAAAAGGGAAAACCATATCTTCAAACTCCATTGAAGAGCGTGTTACGGAAGCGGACCAAGAGGAAATTAGTAGTGTTATAAGAATGAACAGACAGGCTGTTATTTTGAGCAGCTTCTTCGCGGTTTTTTATTTTAGCATCAACGCTGGGGCGTTGCTTTCAACAATATTCACTCCCATGCTAGAGCATGATGTACATTGCTTCGGAAGTGACACTTGCTACTCTCTAGCTTTTGGTGTTCCAGCTCTGCTGATGCTTGTGGCGTTGATTCTATTCTTTGCTGGAAGAAAGCTGTATATCATAACAAAGCCCTCCGAAAGTGATAATGTAATTGTGCAGGTGTTCTGTATCATTAGCTTTGCTCTCAATATCAAATTTTCTGGCGTCTTTAGGCGTGCAAAAACTGCGTTCGCGTTTTTGCTTAGTTTTAAGCGCCCCAAACGAAAAACTAGTTATATACTGACAGATAGCTCCGAACAACCCGAATCTTCCGACACCATGGCAAATAATTTAGCGGTGACGGAACATTATGACACAACTGACTTAGCATGGTCAAATGTTGAGTCTGAAAGTACGCACTGGCTGGACTGTGCAAAAGCAAAGTATGGCAGACAAGGTGTGGAAGATGTAAAACGACTCTTGAAAGTGCTAGTACTTTTTATTCCTTTACCTGCATTTTGGATGGCTTTTGACCAACAAGGTAGTCGCTGGACTTTACAGGCTATGAAGTTGAATGGAAATAATGTACTGGGCTTTTTGCTTACTCCTGACGGCAACAACCTTAGCGTTTTCGGCCTTAATTCGCATATTCCGTGCAAATGGCTGGGGCACGTATCTATTCAGCCAGAGCAGATGCAAGCTTGCAATTCCATTTTCGTGGTAAGCCTTATACCCGTTTTTGAAAAATTTGTGTATCCATTTCTAACCCGAAGAGGGTTACTTACGAGACCACTCCAACGAATTGGTGCCGGTCTTTTTTTATCGGGAATGGCTTTTATGGTCTCGGCATTTTTGCAGTGGCGTGTAGAGGCATGTATTGCCGATTTGAATTCGCAGTCAAGCGAAACTGTTACAATATGTACAAATTTAAGCATGTTATGGCAAATACCTCAGTACTTTGTTATGACTGTGGCCGAAATTCTTCTCTCGATCACATGCATTGATTTCGCATACTCCCAGGCACCAGTGACAATGAAGTCTGTGTGCCAGGCCGCAAACCTTCTGACAACATCATTTGGCAACCTGCTTGTAGTAATCATAACTGAATGTGGCCTTATGGAAGCGATCTTCCAAGAACCGTCTGGGAATGACGGGAAAGTAAATCACTTACTAACTATGGAGCTAGTGCTCTATGCGGGGATTGTGTTCACGGTCAATGTGATATTTGTGGTTCTGTCTGTACGTTATGAATATGTGAGTGGCTCGTGCACTTCTGGGGGGGAACAGAGTGAAACAAAGCTAGAATGAATAAACTGGGGGAGAAGGAGGGGGGACAAGCGCATGGTACTCCCCTAGCCCTCCTCCTCCATAGTAAATGTGATACTACTACATGCCCTGCTGCTGTTGGGTGTCTATTTATTTTTCATTTCAGTGTATTATTTTATTGTTGATTTGTTTTGTTGACCCTCTCCCACACACTTATCCGGATATTGCCAGGAACATCAACACACTCACTGACAGAGAGGGAACAGCTAACTATGAATGTGATTAAAACACTCTCTTGTCAACGAATCGGTACTTTCAGTGCCCTTTCTAAAAGATTCACTTCACAAAGATTATTTTGTACCAACAATACAGAGTCAAAGAACACGGGGGTTGCTGTTTTTGATGAAAACGTGGAAATGGAACAATCTTCTTTGGGTGATTACGAAAGCAGAGTCATGCCCAGTGGCTTTGTTAAGCCCGGAAATGGTAAGTTCGAGGTTTGAGGACTAGCGAAGTCACTCAATTAAATTTTAGATTGAGATTATTGATTTATGAATTTGCGCCTTTTGTATAGGTCTGCGGGGGCTTACTTTCAAAGTTGAACGAACAAGCAGGGGTGACTTTCCGGTTTATTTGAAGAAAAGACACAACATGGTTAGCGAGGGGGCATATAGAACTAAAGTGAAGCACATAAAGGGAGATGTTGAGGTAAGTTTCATTGTTGATAATTTGGATGATATTGGTCGCTTGAAGTGAGGTGATGCTAAAAGTTGTTGTGCACTGCTGCTGGGATCACTAGACTTTAAAAAAAATATTGACTGATCAAGTAGGGGTGGAGCCTACAGTGACGCAGAGTGGTGATTTGGTTTTTAAAGGCAGCCACGTGAAGCGTATTCGTGATGTACTCACCTACCTCCACTTCTAGGGGGTGTTGGATTGTATTTACTGAGACTGTACACTACAAAAGATTCTCTTAATTTGTCCCGACCTTGCCAGTAGGACTGGTAATTCCAAGGAGAGGACAAATCTAATAAACAAGGAATAGACTGTGTCACTATGACAGAAGACCATGCATGTCTCAAGTCTCAAACCTGGGCGAAGGAGTTGGGAACCATGGAAGAGGGGGGATAGGGTTGCTGCAGGGTTTGAGGGAATTATTGTGAAACACAGTCACAACCCCCTCTGTGTGTGTATTTTTGTTTGAGTTAATTGGTGGGTTGGTGAAGCTGGGCTAGGCTGATTCATTTACTTTGCTGGGGGTCTGCGTGACAAACGGATGGCGCACTGTGTTTCCATTGTACAAGATGCAGAAAACTACAAACAGCACTGATGTAACCATGCTTGTACTGGGGTTATGCGTGGCTGCAGCACTAAGGATCTGGCTGTTCAATGTTGGCCTGCATCCTCTGGTGGCGGAAAGGATTGAAGTTTCAACCCCGCTTACCTCGCTTAAGGCTCGTAAGTACTCTGCAAAATCTATTTAACTTTCTATAGCTCTATTTCTTTGTGAATGTCCCTTCGATAACTAAGATGATATTACTTATGTGTTGAATAGTTCAGGAGGGCGAGTTCCTATACTCTGAAGGATTAGATCCTTACAGCAGCGATGTTGTTCATCAACCGGCATTGGTCATATATGCCCTTCACAAGTTTAAGGAAATGGTGGGGGCTGAAAAGGAATTGCCCTTTTCTATAACTCGTAAGTTGATTTAGATAACGTTGCCTTTTGTTCTCCCTTTTTTCTTCGTGAATCTGTTTGTCCTTTTCACTGACTTCGTCTGTTCTTTTTTTGATTTTATAGCCCTGATGTGCTTATTTATTGTGGTGGATATTCTGACGGCCCTTACTTTGCGGAAAGTGGTGGACATGGCACACAAAAGTGAAGTGAAATATTATGAGAAATACCCAACCAAAGGTAATGAATGCAAGAAGTTTTGTTGATTAAAATGCTGTAGGACAGTGGACTTACCCCTCATATCTTGGCAGATATACCTCAAAATCTAATTTTGAAGTATTCGCCCGGTTTGCAGAATGCTGCTGCCCTCTTGTAAGTGTTTCTGTTTCATATCTGCAGATCCCCTGAATGTGTATTTTCTGACTGTTGTGTCTTCGTTTTGGCAGATTTCTTTTGAATCCCTTTTCCGTAATCATATGTTGCGCAATGTCTTTGCACACTGTGTACAATTTAGTTGTTTTCCTCGCTTTGTTCTTTGCCCTGGCCAACTCAGCATTTCTATCAACATTCTTCTTGGGTCTTGCGGCTTATTTGCAACTCTACCCGGTGATTCTTGTCTTTCCAATTGCAGGACTGATTCATAGAAATCAGCACAATACAACCACTTCTGCAAGAAGCAGGGTAAGTTCACGAACATGGCGTAAGCAATTTGTTGAAGTTTTTTATCGTGCTAATAGTTCGTTGGCATTCCTCTCTGTTGTTCATTCTCCTCTGTCCCTAAAGAGCTTTATTTTGCTTCGATGCATTTGCTTTACGTCCCTTTGGTTTGGTTTACTTTGCATATTCTCGTATGCTGTATCACACTCCCTTGCGTGTATTACTTCTGTCTATGGATTTATGTAAGTTCAATTCCTTTGTTGTTTGAAGAGTTCATTTTGATTTCTAATCCATAGCCTTTTGGTTGTTTCTGTATCTGTAGAATCCTTATTCCCGACCTTACCCCAAACGTTGGCTTGTTCTGGTATTATTTCATCGAGATATTTGAACAATTTCGACTCTTTTTCCTATATGTTTTTCAGTTTAACTTCATGATTTATATACCTTTGCTTTCTTTTCGACTTCGGTAAGTTATTTCCTTCTCTCCTGCCACCGGAACTCGCAGTGTTTAACTAACTCTCGGAAATGGTTTATCTTAATTAAAGCGATTATCCAATGGCCCTTGCAATATGTCTCCTGATGCTAATATCTATTCTGAAGACTTATCCTTCCATTGGAGATAGTGTCACATATATTGCCCTTCTCCCTTGCCTTGCTCACCTTTTCCAATGTAAGAAAAACTCGCTCGTAAACTACGTTGAAAAAAGAATGACATTAACAAATGCTTCTTGATTGTCTACTTTGTATTTTAGATATGAAAAACATGTACTTGGTTGCAAATGTATTCATTTATTGTTCCTTCCTTGCACCTGTGTTCTGGTACCAATGGATATACGCCGGAAGCGGAAACGCAAACTTCTATTACGCAATCACGCTCGTATATGCTGCAGCACAACTGTTGATGTTGGTCGACACTTTGCAATCATTGCTTCGTTACAAATATGACCGTGTAAATGGAATATTTGCCAATCAAAACGTACAGATTTCGTTGTCCTGAGATTATGAAAAGACCGGGGGGAGGGCTGGGTGGTATACATAAATAAAACTCCGGAAAGTAATTATCTTTGAAGTGCAATTAAAGGACTTGCTAGCTGGCCCCAGAGTTTCGAAACGGATATAACACATTCGGCTGAGTAGTTTGCGAGCTTGAAGGCAGACTTTCTTCAGCTAGCTCGGAATATGGTGGAGGGCCATCCCCAGCTGTGTATTCCTCCGTAGCAATGATATTCCCGTACTCGTCGTAGACATATGTAGGAACCACAATATATGCTGGCTTGGGTTCTTGAACATCCACCACTCCGATTACCTCTTCCCTTTGTGCAGAGGAGCGCGAGACGCGGGGCCTTCCCCTTCTTCTATGAATTCTCTTTCGACGCATGTATATGCAAAACACGATCCCCCCAATTACAGACACGCCAGCAACAATCCACAACCACCAAAAGCGATACAATGATAAACAACACCGATCTCCACAGCAGTAGGTTCCCGATGAGCATGTAAAGGCTTTTTGCTCTTTGTCATCAGGTTCGCACACTTCTGTGTCAGAATTGTTTGCCATGATTCCCAAAGGGCTCGCAAGAAGCCCCCAACCCACAAAGAACAACAAACAATAATATGTCATAACTCCACGACAGTTGATCTGAAAATTGCAGTTTACACGACCCACCAAAGAACAGGGCGGACCTGCACAGTGTATCTGGCCTGTAGCAATAACAATGGGTAGCCAATCCTATCCAGAGTTGTCTCCTAAGAAGCGCAGGACTGGTTCCAGATGTGTTGACGCAGCAACCAGTGCACCGTGCAGGGAAGTGCAAAAGTGGTTGACTTTTGTACTTGTGAGTTCTGGGGTGAGCAGGAAAGAAAAATGAAGACTGATGAATGAAGATGATGGATCGAGACCCCCCAAATCATGGGAGGGCTAGGGGTACAGAATACCTCTTGAAACATTACTGTCCTGTGAAACACCCCTGAAGGCGACTAAGAAGAAGAAGGATCCACCCTCATAGACCATAGTCTATTCTGGATCTACACACACACACACACACACCACAAATCTCTTCACTACCACTCCTCTGGTCAAGGCCCTGTCTCTCCAGCTTCGGTATTCCTAATGCGCATACCCGGCCAGACATCTACTTACACCCCGCTCCATTATTCTCCTCCACACCAACATCCTGGGCATTAGCTACGGGTATAACAGAGAGCAACTTAGTTTGGTTCCCGGTCTGAGGGTGAATGTGTACATAGCATGGACCAGGGCTTATCTGACTCTCTCTTGGTGGGGAAGGGAATCGGACTTGCTCTTCTTGCTGCTTTGGTATGTGATTTTCCATTTGTATCTCTTGATAAAACTTAGCTGAAGAGTATTAAATAGGTTTCAATTATTTACTTACTTTAGCTTAATGGCTTTGCTGATTTTGGACGAGTTCTTTTGGGGAAGCACTTTACTTATGCCAGCCAGCTTGTTTACGTAAGAGGAATCTTCAATGTCCCTGCCCTTTTGTTTTTAGCCTATCTTCGAGGTGAAATCCAGCCCCCTGATCGAATATTTCTTGTTGCGGTCCTTTTTAGTGGTGTTGTGAACTACATTACCAGCCTCCTTTACTTGACAGCATTGCAGGTTGCTCCTCTATCTCTCACAGTCCCATACCTTTCCTTTACTCCAGTGTTTTTGCTTTTTGCAGGGACGATTATTCTGAACGAGTACCCGACTGTGCAAGGAACCATAGGAGTTTTGATTGTTTGTTTCGGGGCATACATTTTGGGAATTTCTAGTGACAACAGGAAAGAATTGTCCGTTGATAATTCGTCTATGGATAATGGCGATGACTTGTTGGGGCGCATCAGCAGAGTTTTAAGTTCTGCTGCTGTAAATCTCCTGAGTGTTTGGAATGTTAAAGGATCGCGCTATTGTTTGATTGTGGCGGCTTTGTGGAGCATCAGCGCGTCGTTAGATAAGTTAGGCAAGTTCTCTATAGTGACTCCGTACGCACGTCATATGTTTTTGGTAACTAACTGTGTGCTTTTTTTTCATTTATGAACCCTTTAGGAACTATTCACGGGTCGGCGCTGTTTTATTCGTTCTTTATACATTCTTGCATAACAATTCCTGCCTTTGTGCAGTTCCATTGCCGTGATAGTCCCATGGTACGGGGGTCAACCCGAAAACTTAGTGATATAGAGGCGTACCGGATTGGGCCTCTCAGCGTTTACCGTAATGCTTATGCCCTGAATGCCCCTCTAAATGAGGAGCATTCATCGAGTGAGGAGGCTTCTAAACTTGCCCGCAAAATCTCGCCACTCGTATTAATTCTAGTCAATGTCGCAGTTGGCCTTGCTGGTCTTCTTTGCCAACTGCAGGCGTCTATTTTCATTAATGTGTCATATGTCATCGCAATCAAGCGCGCTGGAATGATCTTCCCTGTTATTCTAGGGCGCGTTTTCTTCAAAGAGAGACGTTTCAAGGAACGATTATTTTCATGCTTCATCATGGTATGTGGCGTCCTCTGCATAGTTCTCCAGTGAAGTGTCCAACGGAGCGGTGTAAATCAATTCCCAGAACATGCATATTATTGTTCCCACTGTTTGTTTCATATCAAAACAGCAGCCATCACCAACACACTCCCAGTTCACAGACACCCCACTAGAATAGAATAAACTGCTGGGCTTGACCCTGGTTCTGGCACAAAATTGGGCAACTGCCATTGAATTTTTTCATTTTTTTATTTCTTCAGAATTGGGCTGTTTTTCAGTTTTCATTTTATTTTTGTTTTCACATTTTCTTCAAGCATCTGCAGATATCCTCATTCTTATTTAATATTTATCTCATTCACTCAAAACCATTTTTGTGATTTTGGCTAATATCATTTTGGACTAGTCACTACTGCTTGCTCATAATGGACCGACTATCGCCCACAAAACGAATACTGCCGGATTCACCCAGTGATCAATACATGAAAGTGCTAGAGATTAAACTGCAGAAGAAGGACAATCTTGTGGAAGAAATGAGAAAGGGAAACAGAAACACGTTGCTGGACTTTGCTTCCGAGGAAACAGCACTGGCGGGGGATAGCCTTAATAAGCTTTTATCAGAATCCCGTGCGTCTTGGAAAGAAGAGAATGAAAAAGACCAGACTATGGACGAAATAGAAGGGATATCGCCTACTGGTTTAGAGAAGGCATTTCCTTTTAAAGAAAGTGCTTTAGTGTATTCCATAAGCAAACATAAACGGGAAATTACTCATTTGAAATCCAAACTGTACGAGATAAATAAGATGTACAGTGACAGAGAAGAAGAGTTTTTCTCAAAAATGCAAAGTGAAAGAACAGAAAAGGAGCAAATACGACAGAGTTATATGCAAAAATGCGAAATAATGCAGAAAGAAATCGCACAGTTGAGTGATATGAAAGGTCAGTTAGAAAAAGAGAGCGTCTCGCATGCGAGCTTTCTTGAAAAGAGGATTGCCATGCTAGAAGAGGATCGTAATAGGCAAGCTGGAACGAATGAAGGTCTTCATGAGTACGTGAAAGAAAAGGAGGCTCATCTTAAGTCAATTCTCGCTGAGAATGTCAATTTAACTGAAAGTGTAGCCGATTTAAGGAATCATTTGCAGAAACAAGAGCAGCAGATGACCTTTGAACTTGAAATGAAACAGAAAGCTATAGGCGATTTAGTAGAAACCAAGGAGTTTCTTGAGGCCGAGCTAAGAAGTAAGGTCCTTGACGAAGAGCTTATTAAGTCCCTTGAAAATAGAATAAGAGATCTCACAGTAAGAAGTGAAGCCTCCGAACTGAAAAATGAAACATTAGAAAAGGATTTAAAAGGGCACAAGGAAGCCCTCGTGGCTCTTAATGAAGAACGGGAACAAGAACAGGAACTTATGAATGAGACATTAGCGCAGTTGAGGGCGGTTATTGATGAACAGGAGAAATCGCGCACAAGCCTTATTTCTGTGAAAGACAAGAAAATAGCTGAGCAAATCGCCAAAATGAGCGGCCTTAAAGAAGAATTGGAAAAACTAAGAAAGAATGAACGAACTCTTCGAAAGAAAGCAAATCAAGATGAAAACGCTCTCCGAGGGAAAAATAAGGAAATTGATGAACTCAATAATGCCGTAAACTCTTTGCGGACAATGATAAGTCAATTCGAGAAGAACGATAAGACGAGCAATTCAGAAATTGCCAGACAAAAAGAAGAAGTAAAAAAGTTAAAATTAAGTCTTTCCGCATCAAACGAACAGGTAAATGTGCTTCGGAAAGAAGGATCTGCAGAATTTTCTGAGAAGATAAATGCATTATATCAAAAATGCGATACACTTAGGGGAGAGCTTGTCGAAGCAAAAAAAGATTCAGCAGCAAAGCTCCAAAAAGAAAAGAATTCTTTCTTGAAACGGGCTAAAACCGAACTAATGTCCGAGATCAGTAAGTACACGTCTAAATCTAAAGTGCAAAGGGAAAAGCAAGAGCTAAAAGTTAAACAGCTAGAAGAAAAAAATGCTGTAATGTTCAAAGAGTTTACTCGGCAAGAAATGAAACTGCAAGAGCTTAGCAATGTTCTTGCAAGAGAAGGACAGAATGCTCGAGAACTGGAAAAGACTCTGGCACAGAATAGGGTAGAAAATGCCCAACTGAAGCATCAGTGCGATGAGCGAAGTCCTACAATACTGATACTTGAAGACAAGATACAAAGTTTAACGAAACAAACTCAAATCCTTAGTTCTGTTAATTCTCATGCATGTGAAACCGTTCAAAGCAAAATACATGAGCTAATTAAAATCAATGAGGGGCTTAGGGAGGAGAAGATATCTACTGATGCTAGACTCAACGAGATTGAGAAGCTCTACAATCAGTTACATTCTGAGGCAAGCACGCTACAGAGAGAATTGGACGCACAGCAAACAGAAGTGGAAATGTTAAGATCTAGGAATAGTGACACTGGTGCTGAAAGAGATTCTCTGAAATTAGAATTAAGTGCTCTTGTTTCGGCAGAAGCGGATGAGATGCGAGATATACGGGAAGTAGTGAGAAAGCTCAAAAGAGAAAATCGAGCTCTAGAAAATAAGAATGAGAAGTATAAATCCTATTTCGACAATCTGCAAGATCACGAGGCAGTTGTGAATGACAAGCAGGATCGCATTGAGAAGTTGATTAAACAACGTAGTTCCAAGGAAAATGAAGATACTAGGCTCCTTAAATCTAAAGTAAGTGCCCTTGAAGGGCAGCTCTATCAGAGCAAATTGAAGCACTTGACAGAAGTCAAGAGAATGGACGCCGAGATAAAAAGATATCAAAGTACTATCAACATGTTAAAGGGCGAAGTGAAGCTACACAGACATAAATTATCTAATGAAAATGTGCCAAAGAAACTGGTAACCACATTTAGAACGAGTAGAGCAGCAGAAGCGGAGGCAAGTATTGACGAAGTTGAAAAACTTTTAAGCAAGTGCAAAAAGGTAAGAGTGTAGGGGGCTCAAACTGAAAAAATCAAACTTTTGTGATGTGAAATATTAACAGAAAGCGGCCTTTCTCAGACAATTTCATCCTTTCCTGGGAAGAAGAAGCTCATTGGCAACTTGCAGAGAGCGCAAGATTTGAGTAAAAGCTTAGCAACCCTTCTAGATTCAAACTTTGCTGGAAGCGAAGATGTCCAAAAAGATACTTCATCAATGGACAGTTTCGCTGGTCCAACAGAAATAGAAATGAATGAACCAGCTGCCATATACGCTGGACCATTGGAATACGAAATAGGGATGTCTCCAGAGAAAGATTATTCTTTTACCAGTTGCTCTGTTCAAAATGATGATGGCCTCTCTGATGTCGATAAATGGAGCAGCAGAAGACGAGAGATCTCGCCTGCAGCTGCAGGTCAAAGGTCTTTTCGGTCAGTGTCTCCTAGAAGGTTTTCAGGAAATTCGGATAGTCTCTCATCACATGAAATGTCTAAGCGCTATATCCAAGGTAAGTCGAGAAGGCTATTTCATTGGCTTACTGTTCAATCATACTTGTTACTCAATGCCGGATCAACATCGAACACTCTTTTTAGGTGAACTTGAAGCACTGGATAAACACATGACAGGGTACCCACGGCACAGATAAATGGAAATAATTCAAACTAATCTTTTTATTTCATCGTCGTCTTTAGAACCGGTTTAAAGATAACAAGCATAAAAAAGCACGATTAATTCAGAGCCAACTCCAAGCTCGATGAGCACATTTTACAATAGATTTCGCTTTAAATCTCAGACATACTAACTTAAACCAGCAACTTGCATCTGCTTGTCTTATAACTACTTTTTCAAAATGTCTATTCATCAATATTCAAGGCGTCCAAGTCTTCCCCTTCAAACAGACTCTCATCAATATTTTGAGCACTGACTGGTCCAGTCGCGAAGTCGTCAACTCTATCGTTGACCTCCTCACCAAGAGCGTCATCATCATCTTCAAACAAGTCTGGATTAAATTCAAACAACTCACGACCCGAAACGGCTCCTTTTCCACTATTAAAATCATCTTTCCTCTTCTTTTTACCATCCATTTCTTTCGATTCAATTTCCTGCTTCTTTTTCTCTCTCCATGCTTTCAATGTCTCGAGATTTACAGGTGTCAATTTTTCAGGAAGATTCTTTCTTTCTTCTTCGATGAGCTCCTCTAAAGTCTGGACTTCCCTTTGCTCGTCCATTTTCTTCTTATCCTTTTTCAGGATATAACCAGGAGGCAATGCATGGCGGTATTGGCATGTCTTGTTTCCATTCGGACATTCCCAGAACCATCCATACAAACTCTTCTCAATAGCGTCCAAGAAAAACTTACAAATGATATCAGTTCGCCTGTTCTGATTGGGGTTCTCCGAGCTCTTCGAAGCAACAACCTTTTCTAATTTATCTTGATCCCATTGATCCATTGTGTCATTCTTCTTTTCTTCATCACGCTTATCTGAATAAATATCAATCTTCGCAGTTTTGCGCTCTGAGGCCAAGTCATGAGAAAATTTACACTTGTTTCCCTTTTGACACTGGCCCGCTTTAAAGAAAGAGCAAACAATAGATTTCGGATCCACACCGAACGGAACTTTTTGCTGCATAGGAACAAAAGCAGGCTTCAAAAGCTCATCGGCTTCCTTCTTCTTTGCCTTCTTTTTTTCCTCTTCCATAATTTGTGATCTGCGAACATTCCCGTGATTTACCTGATGCTGAACATTTTTAATATACTCTTGCTGTTTTTTACCCTTTTTGTTTTTCATTCCAAAAGTCTTATCTTCGATTATCTTTTCCTTTTGCTTTTGGATGGCCTTCTTCGAAGGCCCATCCGCTTTCTTTTTAGGCGGCATTTTTTTGTATCGTCTATAACAACAACAGAATCTCCTTCTTATATGCGGCCCCTAATAGAGAAAGAGAGAACGCCAAATCGATTGTGTGTCACTTCCTTTAGGCAACTCCGGGGGTGTGTGTTGACTATAGTTGGTTTGCACCTGCACCGAGTGTCTTCGTTGTCACACAGGCCAGTAGATTGATAGCCAGGTATAGAATCTCACAGTCACAGTCACAGTCAACCTCCCTGCCTGCAGTAGTGCAGTACAATAATAATAATGTAACGCAGCTACACCTAGCTACAGTACTGTACCGTGATGATCATGCACAGCGCCAGAGGGACGTGAGGGGAACCGCGGCGGCCAAACACCAACAACATCAACTGTCCCCTCCTTGCCCCCCCCTCATGATTATTATTATTATTATTTGATTCAGCTGGCCTGGTGGATACCCCATTCCTCCCATAACCCTCCCTCCACACTCCCCATTCAATTACTATCTATGGTTATTATTATTAGACGACTGGCTTTCCCTTCCCTTTGCTTTCTCTTCTTCCCGAATTAAGGTCCTTTCGACGGTGTGAGACTGATTTAGTGTGTCTGTGTGTATTGTCTTGATTTATATCAAAGACAGAGTCATCCAGAATAAGCATCCATCCATCCATCTATCGATTGAACTATATTTTAGAAATCAAGGAAATATGAGTGCCGATTTGCATGCCCACAGGCGTCTGCCTCTGGACACAGACGATGAAAATGGTAAGTGATAATTATAATTGTGAAGTTCGAATTATGTGAAATGCAAGAGCTGGTAGTGGTGTAGATTGGGTGAATATAGGGAGGAGGGGGGCTGAAGTGAAAAAGTAGGCAGGGAATGCCAGTATTTTGAGATTACACTTCTGGGATTTGGAGATGTGCGAAGCTCTACTATATGTGAAACGAAACTCAGGTAACTTATAAAGGCTGTATGTGTTTGTATTTTAGAAATCATGAAAGACATCAAGGCTCAGTACCCTACGGAGCGTAAGGGAATTGATTGCATTATTCTTGTCGACAACATTCCCAAGGTCCCCAAAGAAAAGCAAAGTAAGCTTGTGGCGGTTCTTGGTAAAATCTTTAATCAAATGGGAAAAGTTAGACCAAACGGAATATTCATGCCCAATGATACAAAAGGAGTTTCCACTGGTATTTGTTTTGTTGAGTTTATGAGTCCGGAACATGCTAGCACGGCTGTGAAAAAGGGAAATGGGTACAAGCTTGATAAAGCCCATGTCTTTGAAGTGTATATGCTTACTGATGTGGAAAAGTATATGGAGATTCCTGATAAGTTTAGTGAGCTTGCTCCCGAAGAGTATAAAGAAAAAGACAATTACCGTTGGTGGTTGTTGGACGAAAATTGCAGGGATCAATTCGTTATTCGACACGGTTTCTCCACCTCTATCTTTTTTAATGGAAAGCAGGAGCTCGAAAAGGTTCACCAAAGAGAAAACTGGACTGATAGTTTTGTTAAATGGTCTCCAATGGGAAGCTATATGGCTACTTTTCATAGACAGGGTATTGCTCTTTGGGGAGGTGAAAGTTGGGACAAGGTTGCTAGATTTAGTCATCCTGGGGTGAGGCTGGTGGATATTTCTCCTTGTGAAAATTACTTGGTTACTTGGAGTGAAGAAAATCCAAAGGCACAGAATATTCACGTGTGGAACATTAGAACTGAAGAGAAAATGAGAAGCTTCGAAAATGTTGGCGGAAGCTCATGGCCAGCGTTAAAATGGAACTCAGATGGGAAATACTTTGCCAAACAAGTCAAAGATGCCATCCAAGTATATGAGACACCTTCTATGAAGTTGCTGGACAAGAAAAGCATTAAGGTTCCGGAAGTGAAAGAGTTTCAGTGGTCGCCAACGGATCCATATATCTCGTTTTGGGTTCCTGAGAGTGGAGACAATCCAGCCCGTGTGACTATAATGGAAATTCCCTCCAGGAAAGAAATTCGAGTGAAGAATTTGTTCAGTGTTAGCGAGTGTAAGATGTTTTGGCAAAGCAAGGGTGACTTTTTTGCGGTAAAAGTTGACCGATACACCAAGACCAAGAAATCTACCTTTACCAACTTTGAATTGTTCAGAGTAAGAGAAAAGCAAGTGCCCGTAGATGTTCTCGAAATGAAAGATACCGTCAAGGGTTTTGAGTGGGAGCCAAGTGGCAACCGCTTTGGTGTTATACATGGTGATTCCTCCAAGTTGAATGTCAGTTTCTATGCTCTTGAAAGTGCAAAGAATGGTGGCAAAGTTGAACTTTTGAAGACTCTTGAAAAGAAAACTGTGAACAGACTCTACTGGTCACCCAAAGGAAGATTTGTTGTTGTTGCTGGTCTGCGTAGCTTGAATGGTATTCTCGAGTTCTGGGATGTTGAGAACATGGTTTCCATGAACAATACCGAGCATTTCATGGCTACAGATTTGGAGTGGGATCCCACTGGCAGATATGTTGCTACTTCTGTTAGCTACTGGCATCATCAGGTAAGATTGTTTTTTTTTTATATCGTTGTGCTGGCATGTAGTAGTTTTTTGTAGAAATAGAAAGAAGAAACTATGAGGAAAAAAAAATTGCACTTGTCTTATGTATAGTGAAGACTACCTTTTAACTACCAAGATCTCTGAGCCTCTACTTTTTGTTTCTGAATTTATGCCACGATTTTTTACTACCTTATGTTGGAATTCTAATTCTTTTGTCGTTTTTCTTTTTTGCGTTATAGATGGAAAATGGTTACAATATTTGGTCATTCCAAGGCCGTCTCCTCCATAAACAGAGTGTAGAAAAGTTGACTTCGTTTAACTGGAGGCCTAGACCCCCAAGTTTGTTGACAGAGGCCGAAAAGAAGGCTGTAAAGAAGGGATTGAAGGACTACTCTGTTAAATTTGACCGTGCAGATATGCTTTCGCAATCCAAGGTTTCTGCGGATCTTCTTCAAAAGAGAGCTAAGTTGGCTGATGAATTTGAAGCATGGCGCAAGGAAATGCGTGCACAATATGAAAACGAGCATGCCCAAAGAGTTGCATTGCAGGGTGTCGACTACGAAGCAAAGTCGATGTATGTGGAAGAGGAAGAAACTGTCGAGGTATTCATTGGAGAGAAGGTTGAAGTTGTATAGATTAGCATTAGCCCGATAAACTCGTCTTAGGAGCAGTATTTATTTCATAGTCTCTGAAGTGTTTAAAACTTAATAAATGAAACGTTCTCAGTCAGTTTTTCCTGAATCCTTTACAGGAGATTAAGAGGCTTCCCAGTTTGCTATCACAAAAATTAATGCTATTTACAATGTGTGGAGGTTTCTGTTATTTGTGAAATCGTAATCTACTCTTCAACGGCCCTTACATAAAGGACGTTGTTACAACGGACAAGAATTTCGCCCAGGACCCCAGCAGACTTTCCGTCAATAATTTCTTCGGCAGACCCCAGCTAGCAACCCAAACACAAAACAGGTACCATTAGCACCTTTCTAGTTAACCAACACAATAATCTACAAAAAGAAAAAGAACATAAACTCACCTGCATATTAAAATACGCGTCTACAGACACGAGTACCCCTTTGTATTCCATACCCCACTTGAGCTTGACCAGGACAATCTTACCCGTAAGATCGGCTAAAAATGGCTTCGGATTTACATGTGCACTCTACAGACAAGGAAAGGAAGACAGAGAATGAGAATAAAAGGCGTTAGCATGGTGCTGAAGGGATGCTTTTTAAGCTATTATTCGTGGAAGTTAAGAGAGAATCAAGACTTACCATTGTTATATATATATATGTATCAATGCTCACTAAGGGAGTTGGTAATCTAAGTTGAGGCTAGCAAGGACTAATCGGGTGGAGCTGTGTACTATTTGTGCTCTTCTGTTGTGTGGTGTTGGAGTGTTGAGGGAAGGAGGAGGGAAGAGGGGGAGAGCAGGAGGAGGAAATGAAACACCCCACCAGTGACTGTGATAGAGACAATATAGTGTCAACTCGGATCATGTAGCTGCAAGGGGACAGCCAGCTGATCCACCCTTAACCCCCGCGAGTGCCGTAACCCTAGCTAGCTGCAATGGCCAATATAGACCATTCCCATACAATATCTATGGGCCCCATGCACTCACACTCTCTTCCTCCACTAGCTAGTCCTATAAAGGCCCCAACCAGCCTCTGCCGTTATATCTGGCCTCTTTCCTTTTCGCTTTCGATTCGAATTGATTTGTTAATTTAAATTTTCAAATATGGTAGGTATAGAGTATCCACTGTTTGTTATCTTGTTGGGTGAGGGTTCTTGCATTGCGTTAGATGCATTGATGGGATATGGGGCAGATTATATAGGGCACAAAGATGGATGAGGAATCCGGTCAATGGACGCGAATGGAATATTGGAAGGGGATAATTATAATTATTTATCATTTGCTAATCAGAAGTGAAGTTGTTAATGCTTTATCTTTGTCCGTGAGTTTAACTATGCTCGAGACAGTCGGCTGTGGATTGTAGATAGACGAGCAGTTGGGTGGGGATGGATGGATGGGTGATGATAAAGCTTCTTTGTTCTTAGATTCATTGCCTGATTTGATTTTATAAAGGAAAGGAGGTCGAGATATATCGTTGATGTAAATAATTTGAGGGCTTAAGGATATATGGGCTTGGAATCGGGTTGTTCGGTTCAGTGCACATATGTCAATAGGAAATAGGAGAAGCTTTTAGAATTCGAATGAGAAAGATAAATTTGCTGTGGAGTGTGATTGTGGCGGTGGAGTTAGCCGTTGTGAGGGAATAGAAGTTGTTGGATTTGATTGTGTACTGTATTTCCTCTGAAGATGGAATGATATTTTGTAGGCCTCTTTAGTGTAAAGAGTATGTGAGGGAATTACTTTTTTTTTGCAACAGTGGGATTTGCGGAGCAAGAAAAAGTTGGGGATTAAAAAAGTAGTTGGATTATAAAATGAAGAATCTGTGGCTGACATGTTTCATGTTTTTTAAATAACTATAGGGTCGCGTAAGAACAAAGACTGTCAAGAAGGCAGCTCGTGTCATTATTGAAAAATACTATACCCGTTTGGGCCTTGATTTCCATGTCAACAAGCGTATTTGTGAGGAAATTGCGATTATCCCAAGCAAGCGTCTTCGTAACAAGATTGCTGGGTTCGTTACACATCTTATGAAGCGTATTCAACAGGGACCTGTTCGTGGTATTTCTATTAAACTTCAGGAAGAAGAGCGTGAGCGCAGAGATAACTTTGTTCCTGAAATTTCTGCTTTGGAAATGGATGTTATTGAAACTGATCCCGATACCAAGGCTATGCTTAAGGAAATGGACTTTGCTAACCTCCCTGGACTTAGCGTGTCCGCTCCCATCACCGCTGCTGGAACCGGCTCTTTCAACCGCAACCGTCGCAACTAAGTGGCATATCTAGAATGCTGTAGGAGTGCTTTGAACTTGGAAAGCCTTCTGCGCTTCGAAAATGTATATCCAAAGCTCAAAATAAATTCAGGCTGCAAAAAAGTATACTCGTTTTGGGGTGTGCATCACTTTTTTTATTTAAAATGTGGAATGTTTGAGTTTACTCACAAGTAAACATATTAGGCTGTATCCATCGGCACTGGGAGGCTAGATGAAGCAGAGACACTAGGAGCAGTAGTATTTGGAAGAGGTGGTTCAACAGCGCCCACGTCAGTAGAAGGGGCAATTGCCATGTCTGTATCGGGCTTACCACCAATGGCGTCCCCGAAGTGATGCTTGTAACTTTCCAAGAAATACTGGTTTGGATGGTTCAATTCCATATTTGAATTTTCCATCTTTTGGGTAACTTCAAAGTACTTAGAGCACGCAACTTGAAAATGTGAGCCTTTAACAAGGCCTATAATTTCGTAAACGGCATTAGACGGGACACCATACTTCGCCAATTTGGCCCTGAGATTCACTTCGTCGAAATGCTTAAAAGGACATCCATGATGATCCCCCGGGCCAGGTGCATTTGATGTGATGATTCTTACACAATTATAAGGAGTATAATCTGCCCTCTTTCCTTCTTTACCGTAATTATGTCGGATGTTGTAGGAATAACTTTTGTCAAATTTGTCACCACTCATTGCTTTCGTAAATTCAGATCGCCAGAAAGTAAGAGCGTCATCTAAGCTCAGACCAATGCCTTTCAAAAACAGGCCATACTGCATTCTCCCACCGTGTTTCAAATGATGTTTCTGTCGGAATTCGTCATGCATATTTCGCATGCAAAGCGGAAAACATTTCGCAGCCAACATATCAATCTGTGAAGGAGTTATCTTTCCAGCCACCATGCTCTTGGTATCGTACTCGGATCCTAAATACTGCTTACTAAGATTGAGCAACATTGGAAGCAGGCGGTCGTCTTCCTCCATTGTCGGAACAACGCGTGACGTAGTTACAAGAGCTGATGATAGTTTCATACGGAAGATCCCGCAGATGGTATGCACAAGATGTTCAAAGCGAATATAAGCATATCCACCTTGAACAAATACGCGCCTCTGCTTGACGAGATCCAGAGCTTCTTCAAAGGGAACTTTAAAAAACTGTTCATTGCCCAGAGTCTCCATAGTTACTTCATGACAGGAGCTCACTAGCTGTTTTGCTATCGCATTCTTTTCACTGTTGTCAATTGAAGTGTATTCGAGGTTGTTAAGTTTCATAAAATGAGTCTTTTCTTGTGACGTAAGCTGTTGGAATCTAAAGCGAAACAACTCCGTTTCCTGGATAAGAAACCATCTTCTGAGATCTTCACTACGGCAGTATGCCAACCTCAAAATGTAGTGAGCAATGTGGTCTTTTTTTCTCTCTTCAATCAACTCATCATCCAAAGTATCGTCTGACGCAAATCGAATGTTAAAATGAATCTTGCAAAGCTTTCTCATAGCATCTTCGTACTCTGAACCGCGCTTTGAAAACTTTAGTTTCGCATTTTCGACCGCTTTCAATCCTACATTCAAAAAAAAGAGGGAGGGGGCATTCAAAATCCTTACTCAATATTTGTTAAAAGAAGCACTCATAATACAGAAATCTGTACCATACCTTTGACTCGCTCTAACGCAAAACGCTCAAATTCCTCCAGAGATATTTCGTCGGTGGGGGGTAAAGCATACATTTGTACACGACATGGGTACTTTGAAGAGCCTATGGTGCTTTTCCGCCCCTTCACCTTTTTCTTTTTTTGTACATGCTCCATGTTAATAACACGCGGATATTAATATGCAGTGAAATCTAAAGATTTATTAAAATAAACCAAAATATGAAATCTCCAAATTACAACAACAACAACAACAAGAAAAGAAAAAAAGAGAAAGTGAAAAAGTGAAAAGTGAAGTTTTTTGGCCCTTGGGAAGTGGTCGATGATGATCACTGCTGCAGAGTGCAGAGTGCAGGCTAACTTTTTGGCGGGAAAATATTTGTCAAGTCAAGTGTACTGCATCGTGCATGGTTAGGGCGTACAGACTACAGCAATGAGGACTAAGGATAATTCCTTCGTACTCTGCAGGCCAATGGAATTGTGTAGATGGAGGCTTTATTGACCACCCCACTGCACCATCATGCACTCTAGTCTATCCTACATAGTAGATGCCAACAGCGATGCCCCCAAAGCCTACCAGACCACACGTGAGCTTAAGGACCTGGTGACTGTGCATGTTTTCTCGAAACAAAATCGCTGATATATAAACGAAGTTACCCGCAGCCAAGCCAAAGAAGATGCCGGAAACAGTATCTACACTTGATGCAAACTTCTGCACAACCATTCCAATAGACACGCCCAAAGGAGATGCCATCACAAAACAAAAGGCATATAGCATTTGCTTTGTGAAGCTATAATTAGTAGCAGAGAGGGATGAGCCAATAGCTAACGCAGCAAACCCTTTATGACATGCAACAGCGAAAAGAAGGGACCATCCATCAGAATTCTCGCTAACAAAACCAATAGCTAAACCTTCCATTATAGACTGAGAGATCATTACTACTAAAATTGTAATAGCAAGGAACTTCAAGTCAATTTCATCACGCTGCCCCATTCTCAGCTGATCTGCTTTGTCTTCGCAAACAGCTTCTGGAAATGCCTCTATATCGTTTTCTCTTCCCATTTGGTGTATTAGCTCCTCCTCACATCGTCGCTCGTTGCCAGTTTCCATATCACTACAAGTTCTTTTAGCTCCTCTTGAATACCCGCAACTACCTCCCCCCACGGTCACTGAGTCAACATGTACAATTTCTTCTCCTCCAACAGAACTTCTTCTGATGCGCTACTTAACCTTGACAACCACCACTTGTTCCAAAAACACAACTGTGAAGCAACCGATCCCAGCCAATAAGGAACCTACTGGAAAGGATTCCAAACCACTATCAAGATTTTCATTGGCATCGTTCAACATGTCAAGTAGTCCTACAGCAATGAATACACCGGCAACAAAGCATTCCATTGAAGAAAAGAATAAATCCTTTCCAGGAGATGGTACTACGGCTCGGTTAACAGTGATAGGAACTAAAGAGGACAGCCCTAAACTGAAGGTTACCGCAAGGGATACAACCTGGAAAGTCAACAATGACATTATGCTAGAAGGTGTCTAGAGCTCAATCCTCTTCTTCTTGCCGATGGTTCTGAGCGAGTTCCAAGTACCTTGTGTGTTGATTGGAGTACATAGACTGAAAGGGGGATCCTGGTGCTGCTAGTGGAGCAGCAGGTTCTGAGCGAGTTCCAAGTACCTTGTGTGTTGATTGGAGTACATAGACTGAAAGGGGGATCCTGGTGCTGCTAGTGGAGCAGCAGGTTCTGAGCGAGTTCCAAGTACCTTGTGTGTTGATTGGAGTACATAGACTGAAAGGGGGATCCTGGTGCTGCTAGTGGAGCAGCAGGTTCTGAGCGAGTTCCAAGTACCTTGTGTGTTGATTGGAGTACATAGAGTGAAAGGGGGATCCTGGTGCTGCTAGTGGAGCAGCAGGTTCTGAGCGAGTTCCAAGTACCTTGTGTGTTGATTGGAGTACATAGACTGAAAGGGGGATCCTGGTGCTGCTAGTGGAGCAGCAGGTTCTGAGCGAGTTCCAAGTACCTTGTGTGTTGATTGGAGTACATAGAGTGAAAGGGGGATCCTGGTGCTGCTAGTGGAGCAGCAGGTTTAGACATTCACTGGGGTGCAGGTTTGTCTTCCATTACTTGCGTCAATGAATAACAATACGGGTCGCGCTCCCTGACAATACGTCAATAATTACACAGATCCCCCATCCCTAACCCTGGCCTTAATTATTATATGCAGGCGCGGTGCATTCCTTCCTTCATCATTCCTGGCTGATGGCTCCTCTTTTCTTTGTTGTGCCTTGTTTTGTGTCCCTCCTCTCCTTCTCTTCTCTAGGGGATCTTTGCTTAACCGTGCACAAGCAAAATCCTTGTCACCCGTGCCACCATTGACTCCCATCAGGTACTCTGACAAATACACTCCAGGATGGGCACTGGTATAAATACCGCCCCGCAGAAATGCGCTCGATTACTCCCATTTGCAAATGCTTCGGCAAAAGGTTTTGGGGCTGATGAAGACAGGGACGATCTGAAAATATTGAATATCTATGCACGAAAGTTTCTAGGGGGTAAGTCCCTTAGGCGTGGGGCAAGCAAGGGTAAGAATCTTGGTATTACAGATAGGGGAGAGGGAGCGGCTGTTAAGGCAATCAAAAAAATTCCAACATCAGATGAATCTGACTACCCAAAGGCGAAGAAACTTGGATTAGAGAATATAGACACGAGTAATGTGACAGTCAGAGAGAAAGATAGGGTTCTTTCTCCTTTTGACAAAAATGGGTTCGACTTTCAGGAAGAACTGACAAATTGTGGTGCGGTTGATTCTCCTCCTTTAAGTGTGAATGGTAGCTCAGTAAGCAAAAGAAGTAAAAATGGGAGATCTTCTTCTCAAAGTAGTGTGAAAAGCTATTCAAGTGAAAATCCATCAGACCAATCTAATTCTACGTCTGATTCTACTTCTGAAGATAGCAAAACGATATCAGAAAGTTCCAAATCTACTTCATCGACGTCGTCTTCCTCTTCTTCTTCCTCTTCCTCTTCCAAAACATCGCAAAGTCAAAATGACGGTTCTCTCCAGTCTACAAGCACAGCTACACTAAAAGGAGATGGGTCTTACAATTCTTCATCAAAAACTTCGACACCAAACAGTGGAACTAGTCAAATGCGCGAGACTAACGGGCGTCTGTCGCCAAATTCCCTCTCACGGAAATTACTTGCTGAGATCGAATTGCTCGAAACCGTTGAGGCGTCTAATCTTCATTTAACAGAGCTAGAGCAACAGAGAAACGTGGCATTAGCACAGCAAGAAACGGTTGCTTTTGCTGAAATACTTAAAGCTGTTAATGACAACCACGAAAAAGAGAAAATCATTCTGAAAGACAATGTCAAATCGACTTTTGATTCGAAAGAAGAGTACGGGGTAGATTCACCTTTGAAGGACAAAGAAAAGAGTATTCGAGTTAAACTGAATTCTGAACGAGAAGAGATAGAGCGCCTAAAAGAAGCTTATAAATCTTCAATTATGGAGCTTAAGCTGTGCCTATACGAGCAAACCCAGGCAATATCTGAAATGGCTATGAAATCACGCGCCTACAGGCGCAAGTTAAAAGCCGCACCTGTGCAAATCTCCCCAAACGCTGATTCAGTGACATCTTCAGTGCCTTCAGAGCCTCTTCAATCTCCTAAACGGTCAGCTTCGTCTCCAGAATCGTCAGGAACTGGCTCCCTTGGATCAAACATATCGAAAAAGTTGAAGACATTATTTAAGCTTTCAGATGACAAATATTTAACAAAGAGGGAAAAGAAATTGGTACAAGCGAAGGAGACTGCAGAGCAGCTGATAAAGAAGAGAAAAGAAGTTTTGGATTGGGAAAAGAGATTAAAAGAAGAAGAAAATGAAGTGCAAAAAATGCTTGAGGAGGCTCTATCTCTTGAAAATGATCTCATGCCAGGAAAAGGACACGAGAGAACCCCTGTCCGTTCTTCTACAAAAGATCGAGTATCTGCTGTTACAGAAAAGAAAATTTATCAGTCTGACTTCGAGTCCGATTCTTCAGTACAGGAGAGCTTACTGATATCGGGAGTGGAGCCTATTGAGTCCGAGCGAATACTAACAGATGAAGAAATTCAAACTGACGAGGATATTGAATCTCTTGCAAATGACGAAACTATAAGAACAGAAGTGGTATCATCAGAAATGTTTGACGATTATGATGGAACTGCCTCGATTGCCACGCAGATGGACATAGAAAGTGAAAGAGGTTTAGATGCAAGTGAGGTCTTTAAAGGAAGTGAGTCAAATGTCTATACCGATACCTCCATTGCCGAAAGCAGCGCACTCCATTCATCCTTACATACCGACAATGAATTTCACTATAGTAGTGACTCTTTTGAATCACTGGAGCATTCCCCGGAAGCTAAAAAAATAGAGGCCAAGTTTAAGTCAGACAAGAAAAAAGAGCCAAAACCAAAAGAGTCTTGTGAAAAATCATCCTCGTCTGACGATGTCTCGGGTAAGTCTCATACGATATGTAAATGTTATTGTGAATTTATTAATAACCCTTTGCTTTATTTATTATCATGTGGCTATGAATTTGACAGACTTGGATTCGTTAAAAGAGCGTATTGAATTTCTCAAAAAGTCGCTGGACGCTAAGAAAAAAGAAGCAAAAAGACTCTATGGTGAAAAGAAGAAAAGGAATGAAGCTAGGCTGAAAAAACAAGAAAAGAATCTTCTTAAGCAGCTGAAGGTTTGTATCTTTCTTCTTTGCTTTTGGGTTTGTTACTCTTTTTTTAAACAGAGTGTTGGGGGATTAATTAATGTATTTGCATTTTATTTTTATAGGCCGTGGAAAAAGTTATTGAGGAAACTAAAGCAGCCCTTCCAGATAGTCCAGTTCGAACACCCTCTGCCTCCAAGACTGCATCACTGGTCGAGGACCGTGATTCTTCTGGGGGGACCTCTAGAAAGGATTCTCAAGACAGTTCAGAAAAGTCTATTTCTATCTCTAAAAAGCGAGAAAGTGTTGGGCCTGAAATCAGCGAACGAATAGCCACCAAAGAGTCATCTTATACTTCTGCCGAAGATCGTTGTTCTAAAGAAACTTCGATCAATGAAGAGATTTCTGGCACTGAAGATAAATCAGTTTATGAGGATTCTATAAAAACGGACATTTCCCTTAAGTACGGCCCATCAGAATCCTTTGCATCTGAAGTTGAAAGTGAACAGGTTCCCTTTGAAAGTACGGCGGCATCTGCAGTTGAAAGTGAAGATGTTCCCTCTGAAATTACGGCTGCATCTGAAGTTGAAAGTGAGTATACTCCCTTTGAAGATACTGCTGTCAGAGAGAAAGAAGGGCAGGTCTTGTCTGATAAGAACACTTCCAATGAGCAAAAAGACCTTGCACTGTCACCGAAAGCTTCAGATACTCATGACCCCTATGACTATTCTGATGACTTCGTGTCGGATAAAACAGCCGCTAAACTTACTCAAAATACTTCTACCAGTGAAGAAATGGAAGAAGAAATTTCTGGAACTGCTGGATCAGTATCTGAATTGGTAGAGGCCAATAGCCCCGAGCCGTTGATGGAACCAAGTGCCTCAAGAGCTTCTTCGGTGTCATCCGTTCCCTCCTTGGTATGCGCTGAAGATGGAGATGTTTTGTCTAGTCATACGAAGTCTACCTCTTCTCCACCTTCGGAGCCGACGCTACGGTCAACTGGAAGTGATGCTCTGGTGATCTTGAAATCTCCACCATCTGATAAAGAAGAGGGGACAGGAGTGAATGTTGAACATGTCGTTGAATGTCTCGTTGATGAGCTTGTTGAAGATGCAGTGTCAGAATTGAAGTCTATAAAGTCTTATCTTGCTGATCCGAATGAATTGAGTCCTAAGCGAAGTGAGAGAAAGGATCTTGAAGTTCGTACCCCGAGCCCAAGGAAACCAAATGTGCACATGGACTTTCGAGAAACCATTTCTTCTCCTACTGGACTTTCCGATATTCGAAGACCCGTTTCTCCGCCATCTCAGACTAGCAGTGGGTTGGTGGGATCTCCTTTGAAGGATGATCGCTTATTGTCACCCTTAGAAGTGATTGAAGTTGTAGATACGGAACAAGAGGGTGTTCTATCTCATGATGAAGATTCTGAGTTGAGATTTGACGCTGAATTTGTGGACGCGTTTATTGACATGTTTGTTCAAAGCCTCGATAGGCTTAATCCTCTTCCTTTAGACTATCGCCATTTTAATGAAATATTCTCCGATGGATATTTTAAAACTCTTTTGAGTTCCTTTTCAAATGAAAAGCTTGAAAATCAAATGATTCTTAGTAAAGGTATCTTTGACCTTCTCAATGAATCCCTTCGTGAAATTTTGAATGTGGTCAACGCCCCTGCTCCAAAACCGTGGATGGAAGATAGTCTTTTGCATTATAAAGCTACGCAGTCAGCACTAACAATCCCTGAACAACTTCGCGAGAGTGTAAAATCCCAATTGCCACATGCCTTACACGCTTCGAGATTCCCCCAAACAAACACACTATTTGCCAATGCTGACTTGGAAGAAGAAGAAAAACGGTGGCTGGATTACAGAGTTGAAACTGAAGAAGTCAGAGAGCGAGTTGTGGAAGAAGTATTTGACTTTTTCCTTGAAGATGTTTGTAGATCACTGTAACGTTGTAACATAGAAAATAAATATGATTCAATCGATACCTGTGCATGGATGCGCAACTGCCAACCAGTTACGAGGAAAATTTACTTATCCACTAACGTCTACGGCCTCTGCTATCTGTGTTCAACACTTGCTCTTTTCAAGCATATTTCCTTTATCTATACTTCAATAGTTGCGGGGAAACATGTACATGGGGTGGCTACAGACTATCATGCCTGTGTGCCAGTGCCAGAGCCCAAAATGTAACGTGCGAGGCAGAGGACTGCAGCTGGATGATCTCCCAGTGCCAGTTAGCGCTGCAGCTGAGAGGGTTGGGGGTTAATTATAGCCGGGCCATCATTTTCAGCCATGTGACAATTATATTATGGTAACGCTGGTACTCTGGTCACTGCCCGGCACATGTAGGGGGATTTCGAAATTACCAGGGATAGATAGATTAAGGCCCCATCGAGGACTCAGAGCTGCAGGGGCTGTTTATTGGCATATATTCTGCAGTGCTCTCCTCCCATAGAATATCTCAGCGGCTCAGGAAAACAGAAAGAAGTACTGGCAATGGCAAGAAAAAGAAGATTGAGTAGCAGCAATGCCGGGGAAGGATTGAGTGCGCTTTCAAGGACAAAGGGCATCAAAGGATTGGGCAGTGGGGAAAAAAAGTCCGTTCCTGATTCAAATCAAACATTAAGGAAAAATGTGGGTATGGAAGAACCTGAGCAGAAATGCGTGAAAGCAGTTCTTAGTGATTTTATTAAGAGCAAATTAAAGGAAAGGTTGAATGGGAACAATAGTGGCTATGCTTATATTATGGAAGAGATTAGCTCCGATGAGTCTCCAAACAAAGTAAAATCACGAAGACTTATACGCGCTTTAACAGTCTGTTTGTCTTGTGTAACAAGAGAGCACCACGAGCTCATAAGTACGATATTAAGTGTCTCGTGGGTGTCGCAAAATGACAAGTTTGTTCTCACATACATTAACTTCTTAGAAAATCTTGTAAGCGCCCATGCTTTCTATATCATCCCATGCTTAGAGATGTTTGTGAAACTTTTTACTTACAAGTGTGGGGAAACAGAAGATGACCCTTCGGAAGAAGATGCAGAGGTGAGAAGGGCAAAGCAGGAGGCTGCTTTTGTGCGGATCCATCAAACGTTGGCGAAGCTTGTACATATAATTCCAACTGCCGCCTCCTGTCTGCTCCCAGTCATCATTCAATTTTATCCTCATAAGCGCCTTGGTGTGGATTTTCAGGAACACTATGTTAGTAATATGCTTACCTTGACATCATATATTCCCTCTCTAAAGTCCCAAATTGTTGAGCTGATTATTGAAAAGGCCATCAAAATCGACGTCGAAGTGAAAGTAGAGTTGGTGGAATCAGACGATGAATCTGATGACGAAGAGGATGAAGCAGATGAAGACGGCGATATGAATAGTGATGGGGGTGAAGATGGGGGCTGTGATAGGCATTCTTCTGCAGCAGATGTTGACGTGAGTGAGAAAGAAACTGATGAAGATCGACTTTCTGGGGACGATGAGAATTCACCTTCTGTTGGGGAGAAAAATGAGGAGAAGGATAGTGAAAATCATGAAATGGCAGAGAAGCTGGATGCTGTAATGATGCTTTTATTTAGGTATATTGAAAGAACTGTGATAAAGGCGGAAACTGATTGCTGCATATCCTCCTCAGAAAAACATGATCTTTTTGGGGTTCTTCTAAAGGCCTTTGACAAAACAATTTTACATACTCATCGTTCAAAAGCTGTGCAATTTCTTTTGCTTTTTATTTGCAAATTGGATGATAAGTATCCAGAATTGTTTTTGGGCTCGATGCTCAGAACGTTCGGTAATTCCAGCACAAGTATATTTGTTAGGCAAACGACCATTGCTTATATCGCAGGTTTTATTGCCCGAGGGAAGTATGTGAAGATGGAGACAGTGAAATCTTCGGTCGAAGTTCTAATGGAATGGGCGTGTAGATATGTAGATGGCTACGATCATGACGAGAAACCAACCGTCATATCTGTTCAGAAACACATTCTCTTTTATTCTGTTTGTCAAGCTGTCTTGTATATTTTTTGCTTTCGTCATCGGGAATTCTTAAGTTCAACTGCAGGTATCAATTATGTTCTTAAACTAGGATTTGACCGCTTGATTTCTTGCAATTTAAACCCTCTGAAGGTATGTCAGGAACCATTGGTCAAAGAATTTGCCAGAATTAGTCGTGCTTTTGAAGTGGTGTATTGCCATTCTATCCTCAAACGAAACCGTAAGATCACATTGAGGAGAAGGACTGCCACTGGAAGGGCAGAGGGCTTAGATACATTTTTTCCATTTGATCCTTATCCGCTAACGAAAAGTGGCGCTTTCATTGCGAACATTTACCAAGAGTGGGTTCCATCAGACCTGGTTGCTGATAATGAAGATGTCGATGTAAGTGACGAATATAGTGAAAGTACAAAAGACTCCGGATCAAGTAAGTTTTTAGCGGATGCGGAAGAGCATTGCAAAGAAAGTGACGATGATGACTATGATTATGGATTGTCTGATTCAGAGTCTCAGGATGGTTCCGAAGACCCCCATGATGCCTTGATGAGCTGCTTGTCTCAGCCACTTTTATAGTGTCCCAAATATTGAGACAGCCATTTCATCCCTTATGAAATGACCATGAAAATGTAATAAACATTGGTGTAAATAGTTTTGTAAATCTAGAGCTACCTTCTTTTAGGTGCAGTGAACCTTTTCCTTCTCTCGCAATGCGTACGTGCTACATAATAATGCTGAGTGCAGCTGAGAGCGTTACGGCCAGCTGAGCGATCGAGGGACTGATGTTTGATCAGGCAAAAAAGGTGAGGCAATGTTCCGCAGATCTTGTAAACTGTAGGTAGATACGTAAAGGGATTGGCGAGGGAGATTGGCTGGATGAATTTCTTGCGGGGATCAATTAGATTATTTTTAGCCCTAACATGACTTGGCACATAAATAAGGGACTCCTTATATGCCACGCCCAGCTGGGTGATCGGTGATCTGGGAAAGGGGTGTACAAATTCGTAATTTTACAAAATATAATGATCTATAGGGTAATCAGCAAAAGTTTTAATACGACAAATAGAGTGAAAAAATAAAAAATAAAAAAATCAAAATTGTGAACAAAATTGAGAAAATCAGCTTGCTTTGAAACATTGAAAAACAATATCTCCTCAAGTACTGGGTCAATTTACAGTACAAACAAATTGCTGGCAAAATGTATAGACATTAAACTTAAAACAAAACATCCCCCAAAGCGCATTGAAAAAGAATAAGAGGGTACCTCGTAATCTGGAAAAATAGGAGCGTCTAAAGCCAAAAAAATGACAAATTGATTTTCTTTAGACTAATATCTTGATTGGCCGGCTCATTTCATTCTGCTCAAGAGCCAAGGAGCGTTAGCTCCTTCTTCTGCTTTAAACTATTTTCATTTATATCCAAAGCTAAAGCAAATTATACGAGCAATCCCATCCTTGAGTGAGAGAATCAAACAAAGTGAGAAAATGAAAGATATTTTGAAACTACTGCTTGTGGTACTGTGTGCTGCATCAGCTTCTTGCTTTACTTTAAACAGGGGTGTAACCAAACTTCCGTCTACTGGTTCTCACGTTCACTACGTGGGACGTGTACTCAAGTACAATGGAGTTACCCACATGGATTGGCCGTGTGTATCGGCATCAATGATTTTGTCCAATCTAAAGACAGCCAGTGTGCACATGAATGGTGGTAATAATAAGTTTAGAGTGTACATCACCAGTGAGGGTGTAAATGACCTTTATGATTTCTCAACCGATACTCAACTCACCGTATACCCTATTGATTATTCCTTTGACAAGAGCAAAGTATATACCTTGAAATTTCAGAAACTTAACGAAGCATCATATTTTTTGTCCAAGATATTGAAGTACCCGCGCCAGGTGTCTATCCATTCGTTTGATTTCAATTCAGACGTGAAAATCCACCCATGGAAATCTTCAGAGACAAGGAAAATTGAGGTATTTGGAGATTCAGATTCCAATGGCTTTGGGATCTTAGGGAAAAGCGGTAGTTTCATAGATACTTTCGTCTGTGCTGTCGAAAATCAGATTCATAACCAAGACTGCGGTAAAGGATGGCCCATAGCTATGGCAAAAGAATTGAATGCTGAAGTAGCCATTGAAGCTTGGAGTGGAAAAGGAGTAGTTCAAAATGCCATTCCGGGATTCATTAAAAAATATCATCGCCTACTTACTGACCTGTTCAATTTTGATTATGCGTTCAATGCAAAGACAATGCCTGAACTTTGGAACCGAACCCTTGCTGTGAACCCTGCACACTACAAGCAGAACATACCTGCCGAACTTAATGTTTATGATTTTGCTAACAACGTTCCCGACTTAGTCATGATCCTGCTGGGATCAAATGACTACTACTTCAAACACCCAGACAACACAACGTTTGTGAATGGCTATAAGATGCTAATTGAGAAAATTATTCAATCCTACAAGCCGACTGAGGGAAAGAAGCCAATTAGCATTATTACTTTGTGCGGAGGGGTTACTCAGGACGAATACAGCCCTTGTCCATTTGTGGAACAAGCTACTACTTCTTTTGCAAGCAAGATAGGATCCAAAGACCTTCGAACGATCAAGTACATCAATATCCCAGGGTCACCTGGGCTAAGCTCTGCTGGATGCGAAAAACACAGGAATGTGAAGGCGCAAGACAATTTGGCAAAATATCTTCTTCCCAAAGTCCAAGCTATTATGAACTGGTAAAGGGCTGCAATAAAGGTTTCTTTGTTAACTTATTTTACAATAATTTATTATCCCGCGGTGCAGCGTGTATTTCTTTCGAAGTTCCATTGGACACTTCTCTTTTCGGTGAAGAAAAGTCATGAACCATGACACGGTAATTCAACAACTCGCCTTGACTATTTACAAAAGACACCTTGTATCCCAGACGCTTTTCCCATGCGCCCAATTCCAACAACACGGTGCACATAAATCCGTATTTTGCCCTAGAACTCAAGCCAGTCCTTCATATATACACAGTTTGAAGCATTTACAGGGCCACTTTTATCACAAAAGCCAAAATTTCCGCACCCAATACAAGGTGTAAACACGGAGCCTGCTGCTGCGGACCTTCGAACTTCCCCCGGAATGACTCTATATAGTTTGGTATCCGAGGGTAGCTTCTTGGAAGAAATCATAGGCAATTTCAAAAGTCCCACAGTAATCTCCTCCACTTTGCCATCAAATATCAAAATATCTAAGATAGATTCAATGTCTTCCACTGAAAGTTCTACTTTACTCAATTTTAACCCCTCAATGTACTCTTTTACCTCTTTGGACGTTGCATAGCCCTTTGTAGCTCGGATAACCGGATCAGGAGAGTCTTCAGCTTCGCTCTTCTTTTGCAAAATGAATCTATAACAATAAGTATTCAAGACTTCTACGAACTCAGATTCAAACTCCTGCTCACTATACCATGCCCCCCCAGTTAATGATCGATCTGGTTCAAGTTCGTAAAGCATGTAAACTTTTTTTTTGGAAGCTTGTACAGATTTTACAGATTTGATTAGTTTCCTGTTCTCCATTAATTTTAGAATTTTGCTTATTTCGGTTTGCTGAAGGTTACTTTTGTGCCTTAAATCCCTTGTCCATATTCCCTTATTACCCGCTTCTTGAACAATCTGGTATACCAAACGCTCTACAGGAGACATTCCCTCAAATTTGTTTAGCTCCTTGTCATCTTTTGCCCTATACATAATCTGCCCATTTGGATTTTGCATAAGATCAATCTTATCTCCATTCAACAGCCCATTGATAGCCTGAACTCGCATATCTACTTCCCCAGGCGACAAGGTTTGCTTCAAGAAATCGTCTGTTATACCTTGAGGATCCATTTTGCATATATTAAGCACCTTCTCCTCCAAAGCGTCCTTTGTGACCAAAAGGCCCCCTTCAATTTTTACCGCAGCCATGATTACAAATAAGCCAGTACTATCAAAGCGCAATAAATGGTGAGCACACGAAAGGGCGGTACGATTGATTCTCTGGCGAGATACAGATATGACTAGTACAAGTAGCAGTAACCAGTAGCGAGGGAGGAATCACTCACTCAGTGCTCAGTGGGCCAGCTATGCAGTAAGGCAACACAAAGGGTGGTGGATCTTCCTTCACACAGAGGGGTGGGGGTCTATAGTAATCAACCAACTCGAGTAACTAACGAACTACACAAAATGTTATGTAGCATGAGGCACTCATGCACCAAGTAACACAAGGAGTAACAAGTCAAGAGGGGGAGGGGACTAGAGGGGAGAGTTTCGTGACACGAGGGATGGGGACGGGGGAGGGTTATGGCTGGGAGTGCTAATTGACTAAGGGAGGCTTATTTATTATAAATATTGTTGTGACTTGTGTGTGTGTGTTTGAAACACTGACTGGCAAGAGGAACCAACAGACGGATTGGATTAACACAGTGCTGGTGGAGAGGGTGGATTCGTACACTGCCCTGCCTCATAGACCATCCCTTGGACTTTAACGAACGTAGACCTGGAAGAGGAGCTCGATTCTTGGATATATTGCTTTTTTTTTAGTTATTTTCTTAGCGGTTCTGTGATTGCGAATAACTAATGAGCATGATGATGCTGTGCCTTTCGCCTGCGAATTTCGGATCGTCTGCAAAACTTTTGGGAAAATTGCATGCCCGACCTTCGATCAATATTGCTGCTAGCTCAGGATCTTTTTTATTGTGCAGAGAATATAGAAGAGGGGCAAAGCCAAAGCAATACCTTACTAAAGTCGTACAGACCGACGGCTCTATGTACTATTATAAAAACAGTCACAATCAAGAGTGGATATTTAATCGTCTTGATTATTTGAATGACGGGGAGGGCTCACGTGTAAAGAAGGTTGCCACTATTGACACCACGGGGGCTATTGGGCGATTTAAAGAGAAATATAGAGCATAACTTACTTTTACCTCACTTGATGTCCTTGTTGATTTTCTCTGGGAGAGCTGTTACCACTGGGTGGATAGCAGCACTTTGACATACTTTGAAGCGGCAATTGTCTCCTTTCCGCCTACACTCTAAATAAAAACTCGCCGTGTACAATTCAAATCAGTCGTGTAATATTTCTTTATTCGCCGCCCTCTGAATCACAGAGCGAGTCTGAATAGCACCAGACAACACAGCAAGATAGGAAACATATGGAGATGGATGAGTGCAATGGTGTGTGGTGTGGATTTTATCTACAGCGCGTCAAGTACAGCAGGTGCAGCACAAGGGCGTCCATAAGTTAAAAACTTCAATTCTTATTTTGTAAAATCAAAAAACCAATCACCCACTTCCGTAACATTTTGCTCCATGTCTTCAATGGTGTCGCTCTGCATGGATTTAACAATATCTTCGGAATAGCTGTCAAGAGCTTCGGCCAAAATAGCTTCCATGATTTCACACTCAACATTTTTCTCCAACTTCTTCTGGCTGTATCCTCTGGCACTCAATCTGTCATACAATGTTGTATTGTTTGTTTTCAAGACAATAACCAAATCAAACCATCTTTCCGGAAAGAAATCGCACCCATGGTAATCAACAACGAGTCCCCCTCTATTGTTATTATCGGTCATCATTTCTTCAATCTCATCACAGACTGCATCTTCGTCAATGACCAAGCATTCGTACTCTTCATCATATCCCTCATCAAGCTTCTTTTCCTTAACAAGATCGCCGATATTCACATGTCGTAAAAGTTCTTCACAAGTTGCAACCAAGAGCTCACAAAAAGTAGTTTTCCCAGTTCCTGGAGTCCCACACACCAAGATATTCGGATACTTTGTGCCATTGCGAGGCACCTTTGGAGCACAACCCATGCTTCCATCTCCATTCATGGATGAATCACCATTTGCTGTCATTATACTCATTCCCATTATATATTTAATCTCTCTTTCCACCACACTTCTAAACACTCAGATACCTTCCTTCGGCTTCCTTGCAGGGCTGTTCTTATGTAGTAAATCTAAACAACAAAAGCTACAAGTTATAAGGCTAAGCTTGTGCAGCACAGTGGACTATTATCATTGATATTTTAAAAATCACATGGCAGTACTATGATCAGCTGCATGAGGGATTAGGGTTATTAATTTATAGCTGCTGTTCTATTAGTTGTGTTTGTGTTGTTATTTTATTCATGTGCCTTTGTGTCTCACAGTGTGTGGATCCTGTTATATATAAATTGGTGATTAACAATGGACTTGCCTCCAAATAATACGCTCTACGTTAACAATCTCAACGAAAAGGTTAAAAAGGATGAGCTGAAAAAGTCCCTTTACTTTTTGTTTGGCCAGTTTGGTGTGATCCTCGATATAGTCGCAATCAAAACATTCAGAGCTAGAGGACAAGCGTTCATTATATTTCAAGATTTGTTTAGCGCTACGCAAGCGCTGAGGAGCCTACAGGGCATTATGTTCTACGACAAACCAATGGTAAGTAAAGTCCAAAGTGAAATGAGTTTTGATTTCAGTTGCTGACACTCTTAATCCTTTCTTTTTCTGCCATGGAAATGTAGCGCATTGCCTACGCAAAGACTGAATCGGATATAATTGCAAAGAAGAAGGGTAATTTTACAGAAAGACCAAGAACTGAGCGAAAATCTGTTACGGAAATTTTGGCAGAAAAGCCTGCAAAGGCTGCAGCGAATGGGTTTCACGGTCACGCAGCAGGGGATCAAGATGTTGAAATGGAAGAAGTCAGACATGAAATTTTGTTCGTTGAAAACATTTCAGAGGAATTTAATGAAAGCATGCTTTCAGAGCTGTTTAAACAGTTTCCTGGGTTTAAGGAAGCTCGTTCAGTTCCAGGGAGGGGTGATATCGCATTTGTGGAATTTGAACTAGAGCAGCAAGCTGCTGATGCTAAAACCGGGCTTCAGGGATTCAAGATTGGACCGGCAAATGAATTGAGAATTTCATTTTCCAAACGTTAGTGTGAAGCTTAGGCTTGGCTCATGCGTATCACAGGGTCTCGTCTGCCTCATCTACAATATATTATCGAACACAACTTCCCTTGTAAATATTTATGTGACATTATGATGGACGGGATGAGGATGTAGCAAAGGATCCTAGATTCTGGTCAACAGGGTTGCTGCGGATAGATGCGAATTAATGTCATACAATAAAAGAGAGACTGCAGTAAACCTCGGAGACGCAATTACATAGCAGAGCTGAAACAGTTTGCAAACCAAAACTAACTGCCCCTCTCTACTCTAGTGGAGAGTAACCGGCAGCGTGCAGGATGACCATGTAGAGGACCATGTGAAGGAAGGAAGTTAGGGGAAGGATATACCTGCTAAGTACAGAACTTATAGCACTTTTATTATGACCAGCCAATGAATATTATTGAAGGTGAAGTACACAGTAACCGATAAAGCGGGATTTGTGTCGATATTGTAAGCAGCGTGTATTTGGAGAACAAGGACGCATCACATTATGGGCGGGGAAAAGAGAGAATTTGCTGGGGAAGGCGCCGATACTGGCTTGGAGAGGAAAGATTTAGAGGCTAACCATTGTAAAAGCCTAAGACTAGAGAGTGTGATTAATGAAAAGTACCTGACGGACGATTTTCAAGGTTACCTCCGTAAGGCTTTGAATGGGGAACAAGTGGAAGAGACACGATTTACTGATAGTGTTACGGTTAAAAAGGAGCCATTTAAAGTTTGCATTATAGAAAATTTTTGTAAGGAAGAAGGGCTGGACGAACTAAAGTCAAAGTTACTAGTGCAAAAGTATGGAACCAGATCGAACGATTTGTTTGAATTTTTTCAGACTTCTGATTTAAAGAACAATGAAGAGCCGGTTATTTGCAGTTTTCGAGATTGCTTTTTTGAACAGTGTAGAAAATTCATGAAGAAAACAACCGGCCTTGAACTGAATGATAAAATCGATATGAACTGCTCAAGGTATGAAAAGGGTGGTCACTTGTTGTGTCACGATGATGAACTGGAAGGAAGGAGAATCGCTTTCATTCTGTACCTTGTTGATCCTGAATGGTCAAGGCAAGATGGCGGCTGCTTAAATATTTTTGGAGTTGATAAGAACTGTGAACCTGTAGAGGTAGTTGGTGAACATTTACCCAAGTGGAACAGCTTGGCTTTCTTTTATGTATGCGAAGAGTCTTATCACAGTGTGGCTGAGGTTCTTGGTGACAAGAGTAGACTGTCTTTGGGGGGTTGGTTTCATGGTAAGCCCATTAAGAGGAAACATAGGATAAGTGATCAGCCAATAGAGTTCGAACCCTTCTCGGGTAAATTGAAGGAAAACTCATTAGTGAATGGGTGTTATAGCAGAGATAGTGTAATGAAAAATATTCAGGACAAATTTCTAGAAGATTCGTCTATAGAGCTAAAGTCATTTTTTGATAAAGAGTTTATTGCTAATATTACAAGCGAACTGAAACATAGAAGTCTCGTTTGGGAAAGGGAAGGACCTGCCAACAAAAAGTGGTTTAGTAAACTGAATGTTTCAAGTTTGCAGAAAGACAGTTATCTTAAAACGCTTCTAGAGTTTTCGTGCTCTGAAGATTTTCAGAACATACTGAATTCAATGACAGGACTAAGCTTGAGCCAACTGTCTGTGGAAATTCAAAAATTTGATCATGGGGACTACACCCTTCTTTATGATGGACAGCATGCAGGCGAAGGTGCTGACATATTCCTTTACTTGGACTGTGAAGAATGGGGAGAAGCCTTCGGCGGAACTGTGAGGTACGTAAGTGACAATGAGGAGCTCATGCGTATTTGCCCAGATAAGAACAGCCTTTCAATAGTCTTCCGCGACGGAGAAACGAGCTTTTACACAAAGTATATTAGCCACATTGCACCAAGCAGTCTGATTCTGCTGCGGGTGTTTACACGGGAATGAGATGGGATGTCATTGGGTGTAACCAACTATTACCCTCGACTATTACCCTAGATAATGTAATGCAAAGGGGGGGGAGCCGGGAGGAGGAGCGCAAAGCGCAGTCTAGCAGCTTTGCGTGTCAAATTACTGGCTGGATGAATTGGGGGGGGATGGAATTGTTAGGTAGACCTCCAGTGTGTAAATAAAATGCATACATGTATCTGTTTTCTTTCCATAGTGAATGCAATAACTATTATTTGCCAAGACTCTACAGCTACGAAAAGTCCCCGAATAGGGAAAGGCGGGAGTTACAGTAGTCGACAGGTGGTTGCAGTGAAGAACCTTCAGTTGACCAAATTCCAATCATTTTGTTGCCAAACAGCTGATGATGATGATCCAAGTATTCTTCTTGACCAGCTTGAGCAGCAGTACTGTAT
Organism: Ichthyosporea sp. XGB-2017a; assembly: GCA_002811675.1. Lineage (NCBI taxonomy): Eukaryota > Ichthyosporea > Dermocystida > Chromosphaera > Chromosphaera perkinsii. The sequence continues at coordinate 129,909 of PDIM01000011.1, read as the reverse complement.
AACTTGCTGTTGGATCCTCTCCCCTACACCCCACCAATCCATGCAGCCTTCACTCCTCCTCCCTGCTGCTGCTGGTAGTAGTCGATGCCTTGCCAGTTGCAGCTGCTTCCCCTCCCTTCTCCCTCATATTTTAGTTGGCTAGTGAAAGAAGGAAGCAATCAAAGAGGCGCAACAAGTGACTGGTAGCTAATTTGAGAGACTATAAGAATCAGAATCATATTGCTTATTGGCTCTCTTCATTCGCTATAAAAAAAATACTTTTCAGTTCGAGACCAACTTGGAAACAGCAGCGGCGTTGATTGGAGTTTTCTTTTTACCCCAATAGATGCAACAGAAAGAAAATGGTCGTAACTATGCCAGAACTTGGTAAGTCTTGTGTGAAGTATTATTTTTTTGATTGGATTGCTAACTAACAGATATACGTACGCAGGAGAAATGTGCTTTACCGGTAATGTCAACTGGGACACTATTAATAGGAACAAGGCTCCGAAAGGAACCGCCGCAAAGGTAGAGCTTCCCCTTACGTGCGAGCCCGCCCGAGTTGACATATTATTGAAACTTGGGGTAGAGAAAGCTGTGACTGGACCAAATTCCTGTCATAGTGTAGTCATCACGGAAAGCTCTGTTCTCGTTTGGGGAAGAAACTCAAACGGCCAACTTGGACTTGGTGACATCACTGTCAGAACAGGGCCGAAAGTTTTGCAAAGCATCAAACAGAAAGTTGTTGATGCAGCCACTGGCCGAAATCATACTTTGTTCGTTACAGAAGATGGGCAAGTGTTTGCTTGTGGTGACAACAAAATGGGACAGTGTGGTCAGCCGAATCTTGTAGAAGCCATAACAACCCCAAGACCGGTGAAGGGATTCGGAGGAAATGGTGCTAAGGCAATCAAAGTGTGCTGTGGTGCAGACTTTTCGTTTGTTATTGATTCAGATGGCAAACTTTGGAGCTTTGGTAGTCCCGAATATAGCCAATTGGGCCTGGGCAAAACTCACGAATTTCTAGATGGTAGAAAATCAGGGTTCACTCCACAGAATGTTCCAGCTATCGTCAAAAGGTTTGGATCACAGAAGATTGCCGACATTGCTTGTGGGGCCAATCATGCTGCGGCTGTAACCTCTGAAAAGAAGCTTTATACATGGGGATTTGGTGGTTATGGCCGACTTGGACATAACGACAACAAAGATCAATATTATCCTCAGGAGATTTCTTTTTTTTCCAAACCAGGCATGGGCATTGTTCACGTCGCTTGCGGGAATGCGTGCACTGCTGTAGTATCGGAATCTGGACAATATTACTTGTGGGGGAAGTGGAAGACTACTGGAGATGGTGGTCAAGGTATGTATTGGTAAAGCTACTTAATTGTCATTTTATATTCTGGATGCTAATACGTCCCGTTTTTCTTTTCACTCAGGGACTCCTTGGATGTATCCTAGGCCCGTGCACGACCTTTCAGGGCTGGCTATTCGCAGCATATCATGTGGAAACCAATCTCTTTTCGTTGTGACCGATAGCGGGGTTGTCGCTTGGGGACAAAACTGTGCCAATGGAGAGCTTGGTCTAGGTGCCAACGGAGGTAAGAGTTTGACTAAGCCTGACTATATTCGGTCAATGGAAGGTGGCCACTTTTACCGCGCTACCGCTGGATGTGGGCATTGCCTTTTGTTAGCTAGCCCGGATAGCGAAAAACTGAAGGAGATGGAAATTTTGCAACTTTCGAATATCGAAGATAAACCCCCTGTAGAATCTGAAAAGAGAAAAGGTGCCCCTGCTAAGGGTGGACCTGGCCGAAAGAGGACGAAGGCGTAGAAACTTGCCTTTGTGATATTTTGGTTTATTTTTCCAGAACACAACAGAGTTGGTAACAACTTCTTTCCCTTATCAAATGGACTTTATAGACACCCTTTTCAAATACTTTTTTTCCCGTCTTTCACGCCTTAGAGCTTGTATTTTATGTTGCGCTACTTTGACGAAATAAAAGCTTGTTTTTTGTTTTGCGTACCCTTCCCACATTTGGGGTTACAAATAGTCATAAGCAACTTTCAGTTGAAATTCATTGTCTTTAAGTCTCCACTCTTTCTTTTTCAAATCATTCATATGCGGAAAAATTGAATATTGGATAAAGTAATCAGCATAATTGAAAAGAACCAACATGGGTAAATTTATGTTTTGCCACTCTAGAAGTTCAGGGCGCAGCTCCTGGGTCAGTTTTGAACACCATATGGACTCCCCTGAGAGACTTTCATGTGCAGCCTTCGCCGCATTTTCTAAAGCATGACCACCTTTGTTTGCGGCTTCCACCAACCTGGCAGCAAGAATGAGATATTCACATTCAGCCCTCAAAGCCAAATTTTCAACAAAGTCCGCCCTTTCGGCAATGTCGTCCAAAGAGAGCAAATTATCTCCAATCTTTGGTCCACAAAGAGTTACTAAAAGGGATTCTTCGGGAGAGCGGCAGGGGTTAAACAATTTCGCATGCCATAGCGTTCTTGTTACCTTCGAAGACGGCCACACCTTTGATTCATTCAATTTAAATTCACTCAGCGATCTATTTGCATATCTATTGTCCTCAGAAATTGCTCCACTATCTATCTCCGCCTTCAGGTCGTCGGTGATTCCAAACATTACAGTAACGTACAGAGGCTGAGTCGCATCTGCACTCTTCAAAGCCACAGTGTGTAAAATGATCTCTTTGGGTATACACGTACCTTTCGGAATACGGCAACAACTAATGACCGAGCCCCCCTCTATTTCGCTTCCTGCCCCTACGACAGAGTACTCTATAATGCTTGGTGGTAGCACCCTGGTATCCATGTTGCCGTCAATAAAGCTTTGAAAAACTAGCGACCCTTGGGGGCAAGTCCTTTCCGGGGGATTCGGATCTTTATGTGCTGGCCAACAAGAGGAGCAGCACCAAGATGGAATTTCAAATTGGTTGCTAAGCTCCGATTTTCCACAGAAATGAAGGATATATTCCTCAAGCGTTCCAAAGTGGAAGAATCTTGATGATGGAGCTAAAATACAGCTTACAGGAATACCATTCAGCCGTTTGAAAACGAGCTTCTTTAGCTTCGATGGTTGGAGAGAGGGGGGGGTGTCTTGCTGTGCTCCCAGAGAACCCAAGATGTCACCATACGCATCAATTTCTTCTTCAAACGGATATACTTTATCAAATACATCTAGAAGACAGCTTACTACCTCTCCCCCAATGTAAAATGTACTATCTGTAAATACAAACTCCTTTTCGTTGCACACTCTTTCGCAATCCAACAAAGCCCCATTTTTTCTCATGAGCTCCTCCGATGGTTTGTGAAGAAATCGTAACATAGGCACCTCAACAAACAGTTCATTTGCCACCTTCTTCTTTAACTCAGGCCCAGCTTCGAAAACGTAGACTCCATGCTTCCTCGCAACTGCAAGACTCGATGGGTGAGCCAGAGCAGTAAAGCCATCCTTAACAAATCTAACCATTTCATCCATCAAAGGAAACATTTCAAATGTATCTGCACAGCATGCAAAAACTCCGCCAGAAATGCAATTTGCTATATCAATATAGCTCATTAGTTTGCAATCCAAAAGATCAAAGCAATAAGCCTCACCTTCGCACACTATTGGGAAGGGTGCAAAGATTTTGCCAAAGTCACTAACATTAGGCAGTCTAGTGCTGTACCCCCCTGAATGGATGAGTAACACCTTCTTCTTTAGAAATTGAGATTGACAATGAAACTTACTTCGTAACCGATCCAGTACCCACAACAGTGCACCGCCATTGCCTACCCGCCCGGTCCCAGGATCAGGCACAACAATGTACTCGCAGCAGCTCGGGATCTGGCCCCTGCCAAGCTTTTCTTTGATAATGCTATTAAAGCCCGTTGCTTGCCTTTCATTCCCCGCGGTAAGACACACAATGTCCCAAAATTCACCACAACTGCCCTGCTTCGCATCCCCTTTCCTGCACAGCCCAAAGTATTTTTTTAGCCTAACAGAAGATGCTATTTCCATCTCTTGAGCCCACTTTTGTCCAAACGATATACACTATGGGACATGAACACAATAACACAGCACCTCCTTTCCAGCCCCCTTCCCTTGATCCCCTCCTCTCCCCACAAGCCAAGCTGTACGTCCAACACAGGAAACTTTGCTAATCAAAGTTTGGTTTTGTATGCAGGGTCCTAAATCCTAAATCCTATCTAGAGAGTGGCTGCGCCACTTCTTCAACCTCAAAGGGGTAGGGATGGCAGTTGTTTCAAATTAAAAGTATCATAACTTGTTCTCCGCTTACAGTTGTGTGTATTCTGGCGAGAAAAGGTTCCAATCTGCTACTTCTGTTGCCTGATCCTTCCCCTCCTTCTCCTCTAGACTTCGCATCCTTGTAAGTGGGAAATCTCGCTTATACCCGGGGAGAAGTGGGGCATCTTTTTTTTCAGCAAAATGAAGCTTACAGGGCCCTTTGTTACCATCGTATTGGTCGTCCTGGTGCATGCTTTGGGGATTTTGATCTTTACAACAGGATTTTTGCTTACCCGAATCGTTGTAAACGAAGAAAGCGCTTGTGATCATTCTCCGTTGGGCTCATTAAAGTATAAAAGCAAGGATGGGTGCTGGGTTCCTTCCCGCTTTAATCGCGCGATTGTTATTGTAATAGACGCCTTAAGAATAGACTTTACCGTTTACGACGACACGTTAGAAGATGTTCCTCCTTACCGCAATAAGTTACCTATAATTAATTCAAAGCTTAAAGCTTCAGACCAAGACAACGCCCGCCTTTTTCGCTTTATAGCTGATCCCCCTACGACAACTATGCAACGCCTCAAAGGCCTTACAACAGGGAGTCTTCCAACGTTCATAGATGCGGGATCTAATTTTGCTAGTTCGGAGATTGATGAGGACAATATTATTAGGCAATTTGGGATTTTGGGAAAGAAAATCCATTTCATGGGAGATGATACATGGGAGAGCTTATTTCCTGGAAAGTTTGAAAGCAGCCACCCATTCGATTCTTTCAACGTGAAAGACTTGGACACTGTTGACCAGGGAGTGGTCAAGCATTTGTTTCCAGTCTTGAGAAACACAACGAGTGACTGGGACATTATCATTGCACATTTTTTGGGTGTTGATCATTGCGGGCATACTTATGGACCGAATCATATTGAAATGACTAGAAAGTTGACGGAAATGAACACAGTGTTGACAGATGTAATGGACTCCCTCGATGATGACACGCTTTTGATTGTATTTGGTGATCATGGCATGACGCCAGAAGGAGATCATGGGGGTGACAGCGCAAATGAGGTTGACGCGGCTATGTTTATGTACAGCAATAGTCCCCTGTCGCTTAAGGAAGAAAAGACCACTGAAGTAAAATCTCTTCCACAAATAGATCTAGTACCTACACTCGCGATGCTTCTCGGCTCGCCGATTCCTTTTTCTAATTTAGGTTCTATCATTGAAGATTTTTTTTTCTTTGATGAAAATGGAAATATTCTAGAAAGCTATAAGAATATGAACAATGCACTGTATACTAATTTTTTACAGGTGCATAAATACTTGGAGGTGTACAACTCGGTATCGTCTGACATTCCTGCTCACTTTATACATACAGTGAGACAACAGAAAGAAAGGTTGGAGAGAGAATATATGAGCCTTGAACGAGATGAAATGAAGGGAGGTGAGGACAAAAAAGCGCTTTATGAAGCGCACGAAAAATTTACTGCTTTGACCAAGTCGCTTCTGGTTGATATAAGGGAAGAGTGCAAAACTATTTGGGCAAAGTTTGATATGTTCTATATTGGGTGGGGCCTTTGTATTTTGACACTGGGTGCACTGGTTTCGTTAAGCGAGGCAGTTTATCTGTCTTGCTTTAGTGAGCTTTGCAGTATCCCTGAGAGGGTTTTGTGGTTCTTTGGTGGGAGTATAGGCACATGCGGGGGTTTGTTATATATTCCTTTGATTTCTTTTGTGGATGGTTGTATAATTGTTGCACTTTCTTTCCTACTACCCTACCTTGGGTATTTTGCTAAGGTATTCTATAGCAAAGTCAATGGGACGTCACTAGAGTTTGGATTTTCGAGTACCGTGAGATTAAACTCATTCGCCGCTTTAATTGTGGCTTTAAATTGCGCATGTTTTTTTTCGAACAGTTTTGTAGTTTATGAAGATCGCATACTATCTTTTTTTTGCATTTCTTGCCTTCTTCTTCTATGGATGAGCATGTTGACAAAAACACCTTCCAGCAATGTGTTTTCGCTCTTGTGTATTGGAATATGCCTTTTTTATCTGCGAATGGGTAAAATTTTCTTCAAATGCAGAGAAGAACAAGCGAATTGTGAAGCCTCCTTGAGTTTACACATACCGTTTAATATTGCTTTTACATTGATCATTCCATTTATTTTTACAGAATTTTATAACAACTTAACAAAAGGTCATTTTGAAAGGATCAAGCCCAGTACTTTACTGTTTGCTCATTGCATGTCCGGTTCAGTCGCCTGCTTTTGGCTGGTCCAGAGCTACGAAGTGTCTTTATTTTCCACTATGGTTGTTCTTTTTCCAAGAATAGGCTTTTTGTGTTTCGCAGGAGGCATTTTAGTGCATGTAAGCACACGTCAAAGAATATTGGATATTAGTGGAACTGTTATCTCACTTCTCTTTTTCACTCTACTCTTTCTACTTGTGAGCGAAATGAAACTGGCGCCTACATTTGCAGCAAACGTCGTTTGTGTTATCTGTGTACTTAACGTCTTAGCCATTGACTATGCTTTTAAATGCTGCCGACTGTCACCAGAAGAGAACAAAAGTTCGCCTGGCGAGTATATGCTTGCTGTAGATAAAAGCAACACCCAGCATTTAATATTTTCGCGGCGTTTGCCATATCCATGGTATAGTATAGTTCTGTGGTACCTTTTGCGAGGTTTTCTTTTCTTTGCTACAGGGCACCAGTCCACTTTTCCTACCATTGACTGGCGCAGCGGCTTTGTAGGCTTTCATGATATGCACATAATTTTTTCGGGGGTTCTTGTGGTGATCAATACATTCTCAGCCCACATATTTTTCGTTTTGGGGTGCCCACTGCTCATCTATGGTGTTGTCATCATAGCATCGAGCTATTCGGGTGCACAGATAGGGGAGCATGTCCTTGAAAAGCATAAGGAGACATTGAAAATGCGCCTTTTTTTCACATACATTGTCTTTATGCTCCTCTTGCAGACTACCACAGCTTCATCGGCTTTTGCAGCAACAATCCATCGTCGTCACTTGATGGTGTGGAAAATATTTGCGCCTAAATTCATTTTCGAGGCTGTTGGTTCTCTCATCAGTTCATTATTTCTCCTCGTTCTATCTCTAGTAACTGTCTAATCCATCATGCTAACGAAAGTTCGGCATCCTTGTCCGTGCGGCGTGCTAGCCCCACTCAACCAATGCAACACAACACCAATAAGTGAACGAAAAAGAAGTCATAGAACAATAAACCGAACAAAAAATTCCTGAAATAGTTTTTGGAACGCCCCAGCCCCCAACCCCCTTCCTTTTTCCATTTTTTGCCCTTCCCCTTGCGGGCCCTCTTTGGTGTTTGTCTGTCCCAAATTAATGTGACTGTGACGGGGCTTCAAAAAACAGGCTGTAGCTCCACACGCACACCAGCCATATCTACGATCCTCACAAGGGGCACGGGCCAGTTAGCATAGAGGGGATTCATATCACACTATGGCCGTGGACGAGGTCAAGGCCTGGGCCGAGCTGATTGACCGGTTTGATGAAAAGCTCGACATTCCTGGACTTCCTAGGTTTCCTAAGCTTGCGCATGAGAGATGGATTCGCACCCTGGGAAGTGCTACTAAAGATTGCAGTAGCCAAGACACTAATCGGAATAGATCTTGTAATAGCAGCTATGTTGAAGATGAGTCTGCAAATCGATTAGATTACGAATCAATACTTCAGGAGAAGAAAGAAAACAATTCTCATAGTTGGGACGAGTTGTGTGAAAGTTCTGTTAAAAAATTCCTTAAACATCCACGCATTTCCCCTGAAAATGATACTCCCAATGCCGTTGTTTTGCCAAAACTCTACATAACTGACAATCAGGAGCGGGAGTACAGCCATGTGTATGACTATATCTATGATCACAGATACTCTTTCAAAAGCCCCACCTTTATAGCGGAACCAGAATATTTGTACAACTGCTTGAGATTGAGTCTTATTGGGGTACCTTCAGCACTGTTTCAGTGGAGCGAAAAACTTCAAAGGTATGAGTGTGATAAGTTTGTGAGAACCGAACGCACCAATGAAAAGTCCCTCGGGAGCTTTATTGAGCCAATTTTGGAAGCTGCAACTAGATTTCAAAGGTTGGAATTACTCTGTCAGCAATTATGCCCAGCTCGAAAAAATGCGTTTGGGGTAATTTCTTCTTCACTGGGATCTTGTTTAAGGGTATATTTGCAATACTTCCGTTCTTTGGTAATTCTTTTGTACCCCAAAAGGATGCCTGCTCATTTTAGCTTTTTGTCATTTCGGTACTTGACTAGAAAATTTGAACTGCAGCTTCAATTTCTTTGCGTTATGTTCCGCATAGATGATTTATCGTGTAATATAGAAAATGCTTCATCCTGTCTGCCTCGAGGATTGGAGCTGCTGGCCTACCTGTGCAGTTTTTTAGAGAAAACTGGAGGAAGCTCCAACAGACTACTTGCCCAAATTGTAAAGGAATGTATGGGCCCTTATCTGAAATTTTTGCAAGGCTGGGCTTTTGAAGGACAAAATTTCGACCCTTTTGAAGAGTTTGGGATTCAAGTCAACGAAGAATCAGAAAGAATCAGAACTGAGGAATACTGGGGCAAAGGTGTATGCCTATCTTTGGATAACAAAAGGCTCAATCTCGAAGGATACAGCGGGGGCGTACTTTTTAAACTTCTGAAATCTGCTTTCTTTTGTGGCAAAGGGATGCGACTTTTGAGAATATTGCAACCGCGGCATCATCTTTTGCAAGTATATTCAGGAATCCCGAAATTGATTCTCTTCTTTGATCAAGAGCAGAACAAGGTTGTAGAGAAGGATATAGCTGCTTATTTTGAAAAGATGCTGAACAAAAGAAAGTTCCTACAGGAAGTAAAGGAAAACATCCGGCAAATGAAGCTGCAAAAGCAGAAAAAAATGCGAGCGTCAATGCATGCAAAATTAGTAGAACTCGATGAGGAAATGAAAAGAGTCAATGAAGGGAAGAAATTTTTTCTTCATGAAAAAAAGCGCAACCTTCTATTAGAACTAAAAAGTAACGCTGAGGCCGCGGAAGAGCGAAGAATGAAAAGTGTGGCTGAAGAAAAATTGGAGAATGAAAAATTCGTATCCGGTTTCTTTTTTGAATCTACTCCAGAATATGAAAAATTGAAAGCAGAAGTTATAGAGCAAATAGAACGGGAATATTCAGAGCTGGAAAAAGTGGCGGAGAGAAAGGCGAGAGTGGCTGAATGGAAGCTAAAAAGATTTATGCTAAACGACTCTAGAAATAGTTTGTTCGAAAAGCCCGTGGAAGAGAGGTATTTGTTGAATAATCTCACGGAGACCCCATTACCTTTGTCATGGAACAGCAACAACAGTGATTTTCCAGTCGATCAATTTCCACTGGTAGATCCCTTGCAAAGCGCCAAAACCCCCGATGAACCCCATGAAGTGCTTAATGACAGCAGCCATAGTGTTCAAAATAATATCACGAACGAACCCCTGGACTTCCCTAACGAGTCAAACACCCCTGAAGTCGCCATGAGAACAGAAGGCGTTTCGGGTATTTTAGAAACCGAGAGCTCAAATAATAGAACAGAAGTACTTCCTTTACCAATCTCGTCATCTCAGGACCTAGTGATTTCGAATAGCAACTCGGAATCTGTGAGCACAACCTCTAAAAATATTAATGAAAACTGGAATTTGGATGACTTTTTGTCCACTCTCGAAGATGAGCTTAATGGCCTTGACTTCTTAGATTTCGAAGAAAGTGGAGAGCAAAACCAAGAGTATAGAAAGGAAGCTATCCCGGTGCTATTCTGGTTTGCTGAATCAATTGATCGATGTATTTTGCAAAATGTGCGGAATCAGCTTCACCTTGTCAATTGCTCTTTGTATGATACGCTTATGGAAGAATTCAATATTTTTTCTCACTTCACATCTCTCCACCAGTACCTCTTGATGGGGGCAGGTGATTTTTGTGAAGTACTTTGTGGCAAACTGTGTGAACTTTTAGACACCCAAAGCGATTTAAAATCCGTGTTTTCCCCTGTGTTGCTGAATGAGATTTTGACATGCTCTTTAGAATTGTCGTGTAAAAGTGAAGATGAAAACAGTGAGCGACTGAGCATATCAGGTTTTTGTGCAAACGACATTCCGTCAGTCAGTGCTCATGACTTATCTGCGCTTGACTCCATTAATCTTAGTTATGCTGTTGAATGGCCTTTGAATGTTGTAATTACAGATAGCTCCATGCAAAATTACAGTACTATTTTCTCCTTTTTGCTTCGCTTGAAAAGAGCGGCGTGGATTGTTCGAGATATTCGCTCTTTTACTGAGGACTCTCGATTGCGAAATGTTAGAGGTGTTATGGATACGAAATCTTTCGGGCGGATGAGACATTTGCAAATGTTTAGATACGAAATACAACACTTTGTTCAGGTAACAAATGATTACGTTTTTAGACAAATAATGTTGATTTGGCAAGAGTTTGCCAAATCTTTTAAAGTCAAGGTAAGTAAAGGTATTTTTTAAAAAACGTTATTCTTTTGTGCTGTACGTGTTTATTGAGGTCCGGGGTTTGCTATTCCAATTCTAGGTTCACAACATTGATGAACAGCGCAATTTGCACGATCTTTGCCTTTCCAAGATCATCAATAGGTAAAATTTGGTTTGTTGCTCTTTTTGATGTGGTTTCTTACGCGCCTAACGCTTTTCGTTCTCTTGCTTTGATCTAGGTGCATGTTGAGCGAAGCTGCTCGCCCGGTAAAAAAAGTACTTGATGGTTTGCTGAGTTTGATATGCAAATTCCGAACACAAGTGCTGTATAGAACTGACAATAAGTCTGCGGTTTTTCCTTGGTCAGAAGAAACTTACAAGTCGATGTTAAATACCAGGCGTTTATTTTCCGAGTATACCAAATTCCTGTTCACAGGTAAGTGAACAATCTTCCGTCAAATATTTTTTTTTTTTTTGCAGTTTTCAGTTTTTGACTGATTTGGTTTGCATTCACTCCTTCTCTGCGTGCTTTTTGTGCGCATTCCAGTAATCAATAAGTTGGTTACCAAAGGATACCAACCTCATTTGGAAGAATTCCTAGTGAACTTGAACTTTAATTTCTATTACGGAATTAAGGAAACGCCAACTCTCCCTGCAGAGTAGTGAAGAATAAACACCATCAACATATTCAAAGAAGTGCACGACGAAAGAAAGGCGAAAAGCGTGTATTAAGAGTTATGTTATTTATGTTTTTTTATAATATATTTCTGCATTTAAACAGTTGACGAAGACATTTTTAAGTTAATTAATTAAAATTAAAGAATATTTACTTTCATTGAGCAGACAAGGTGTTAGTCAGTTTGAAAAGGTGGTATATGCACAATAAGGCTTAATGCATATGAAAGGTTTCAGAGTTGAGTTGTTTTCTAAATAGCTATTAAAATAAGATATATATATGTTTGACCAATTCAGTTTTCAAAACTGCTTTTGGTACGCAACCAACTAATCCCATGTTACTGCATATCCTGCTTCAAGGTCTTCGCATTAGAAAAGGCAAGTCTAATCACGTGGACACGCTTGTTACCACCTTGCACACATACGTGATTACAGAGCATTAATGCTTCGGCGGCTTTGGACACACTGCACCATTCAAGCAAACCACTCTTCGTGCTTGCACCCACTTTATCAAAAATTTTGACCGCAATGGGAGCTTCGGCACCATTCTCCTGGAACAGTGCAATCAGTTGCTCTTTAGTGATGTCCAACGGACAGTTGAAAAAGTGCAAAACGGAGGAAGGTGCAAACAGTCTGTTTTTAGCATTAATATCGGGCTTCAAAAAGCGGTTGAGAAGAGACTTTGAATAATCAACAAGCAAGGAGGAATTGTCTCCAGACATTGTATTTGCTTTGCTCGATCCAATAATCTCGGGATGTCTAGAGTACTGAAATTTCAACACACTGCCGAAAACAAACAGGTTTTGCAAATACGACAAGGCAATGTCTGCAGCCATACGATTTTGAAACTGAATCATTGCTGAACCAGGTTTTGCCAACAACTTGATCTTGTCAATGTTACCATACAAGCAAACAACATTGAAAATGTGGTTACAGTTGATTTTCAAGTTCAGCCCATAGATCATAACCACGACAGGAACATGACGATTGTGCGAGTTATAGGTAGAGGGCATTGAAGAGATGGAAGAGTACGAGGTATCTGGGGATTCCGAAGTTTCTTCATCGCTGGCACTACCTTTGCTATAGTCCCAAGTATCAGCAGTATTTCTTTTGACATTTAACTTTCCGGTATTAGAAAACTGAATTTTCAAGGTGCAACAACGGTCGTAAATGTTGGTGTTCTGAAGCCCATTCATAGCTGCAGTAGCATCTTCAATGGACTCAAATTCAACCAAAACCTGGGTACCATTCTTGCGAAAAATTACAATTCTCATAACCTGACCGTACGGGGAGCACACTGTGTTAATCACATCAACAGTGATGTTGTACAGAGGATTCAAAACAGTCAAGAGCAAGATATTGGTAGCATAGCCACACGACTTTCCTGTTGGAGGGCTATTGCTAAACTTAGCCTTGTTAATTTCCTGGCTAAAGGAGAAATTGACAAAAACTTGACGATTATTGATCAAGAGAGGTTGATAAGAGCTTCTCTCAACAATTGCCTTCGCAGCCTCAATCTCATCCATCTCAACCAACGCTTGCTTTTTCTGCGAGATCATGATGATATAGCTGATGCTACCAAATACTGAAAGGGCCGCAGTGATATCGGAGCTTTTGGTGTCATCAGACAAAGAGCGAATGTGAATAACCTTTGAAGGTGGGGGGCAAATTACATCCAGCTTCTTGAGAGTAACATCTAGAATCCCAACCCAAAAGGAAGCAAAGCAAAAGAAAATGAAACATAATGAATCCCAGGAGTTAAAATCTTTTCTTAAATGGCTAAGATCATTCTCTGCAGACTTAACTTACCTTCCTCCCCTGCTTCCGCAAATTCAGTCTTCATACGTTTTGGAAAATGCCCGTTTGAGTTGCTGCTGGGCAACAAAACACCTTCAGACATTGGATTGCTTTTGGCTTAAAAAAAGTAGCTTCTGCAAATTAAAAAGAATATATACAAGTTATGTACAGGAGATGCGGTGTGTGATATCAAGCAAAATGAGCAAAATCAGAAACACCGTGCATGCAAAGCTTAATAACACTCAAATGAACACACCCCTCCACACTAAATAAAGCCAACAAAAACAAAAAGGAACTAGAAACAAACTGCTGCACAAGGACTATACAAAAGAAAACAGCTGCAGTCTACACAGGCAACCCCCCCCCCTATATTCACTGCAAAGTACAACAACAGATGGAATGGAATGGAATGGATCAATCACACAGACAATAATCTACTCCCGGGAACTAATCCTTCACCAAATATAAATCCTATCCAGAATATCCGAGAACGAGGCATTGAAGACATTGTTATAGCCAAGTACCATGGTGTGATATAAAGCCATGCATGATATCTCTGTAGCTGTGGCCCTGATGCATTGAAGGGAGAGTGGCGTAGAGTACTGCAGGTCCAGTACTGGAGAGTCATGAGCTAGCTAGGGATGGAGGAACAGCAGCACAGTCTCGGCCACTTCAGCTTCGATAACTAATGCACCATTTTCTCGCAAGAAGAAGGGAAATAAATACATCATGACTTGTACACCGTATCCTCGCCCCTGTAGGGCCCCTAAATTGTCTCTAAATCTCCCGAAGGATGGGGGCTCCCATAGAGGAGGCCATGTGTGCTGGCCCCACGCGTTAATGCAGCAGTCAGCACAGCTACATAGTACCTAGCGTGTGAATCCATAGTACATGTACTATACATGTATCGTACATGTACATGCAGTCGCGTGTGTCACCAAGCGAGTTACTATGAAGGATTGACTATACTGGTCGCGTGGCAGCTACTTTACTGCCCTATCCCTTTCTACATCCCAGCTGATCCTTCGATATCACCCTTACAAGTTACACCTGATCACGAATCTTCATGACCCACATTTTAATTACCCGCGGAGCATCTAAAGACTAGGCGTCTTGTGACTCCAATCCTCTCACTACTTTGGGCTCATTTTTCTTCTCTTGCACTCAACATTAATTTGAATTTTATTGCTGCGAAACGCGCAGAGGAACAAATTCTGCAAGGAAAAAAGACAAATAAATATGGACCACAAGAACTGTGCTTGAATGCGAAGTACCTCCAATAGAGTTGCATTAAATTCTGCCAGCTAGGATCTTTTAGCAAATTGGATGGAATGGGCTCTGCAACACTGACAATGGGTCTACAGATGTTAAGAAATATGTCCATACAGTAGTAGCTATTAGCTTCTATTCATTATTGTGTATTGGTCTTGGAGCTGTGGTCTTTTATAAAAGATAAAGTGGAATAAAAATGTTCTTTTTTGAATTGTGCTATAGCTTCTGCCTTCTTTCGGAAGCAGTAATTCCAACACCACAAGGGCCTCCTTTGAAATTCAATGCAAGTTCTTTGCTCATTAGACATTTGTAAGAGCAGAAAAGTAGGCACAAATTTAAAGGTAGAAGGAGTGCCTAAGCATGGTACCAAAGCTACTTGAATGAAAGAATAAACAACAAAAGTTGGTGGGTCGAAAAACTGTATAACCAAAAGCCTGTTCTGTCACAGCATTATGCAAAGGCACTGCAGATTCCGAAGCCTGTCCTTGTTAGATTATCCCAGTTAGTTATCAGTAGCCCACTCTGGGACATACACAAGGTTTATTGTGTAGTAATCCTTGGGACATATAGTCTTTACACGTGGTGCAGGTACCCACACTATAGTTCTAGTGTCCCTTGCACCCACATCTAATATTAGAGACTTTTACCGGACGGGACTCATTCTTCGCCCCAATACTATTAGTGCCTTGCAAGGAGCCATTATTGAATTTACACGTGATAATTTTTCCAACCCTAGGCCTCATGCTTCGCTCCTCGGCAACTATTAGAGCGACTATATAATCAAGGAGCTCCTTGATATAATATTCTTGATATAATGGACCTAATATTCCTGTGGGCGTTTACCTGTGTAGGGTTAGGCCAAGGATGGGGTATAACAACGGATATTTTATTCCTATGTCCCTCTCCATAGATAAGGCCCTTTGTATGGGGCTCTCTTATACTATAGGCGTTATTTTATTTATAAACCCCTTCGACAGTCCCTATCTTCAATTCTCCTGCATAATAACAGTACTATTAGATTCTCTTGTACTAGCGGGGTTAACAGATTCTTGATAGTTAGATATAGTTATTAATCACTAAATATCACACCAAACATAAACCACTCATATAAAAGATGCGTGCCTCAGCTATAGCTCTTGGTGCCTCATGGGGTAATCTTACAAAGAGAAAGGTCACTGGTGTTACTTATTACAGCATCTCTCCCTTTGAACAGCGTGCTTTTGCCAAATTCATCTCACATGTATGTATTTAACGAAATTTTAATGAAAGGAGGATTTAAAGTCAGCAGTATGTTGATCGATATTACTGTCTGGGAAAATTGAGTTGTATGAATTGCGTCATGTATATTTGAAAACAGTCAACTAATGCCCAACTTTTTTTTTTATTTATATTGCTAGGCTCCTGCTAACGTCGTGAGAAGAGTTGCAGGCTCTTTCTTTGACGTCGTCCCTGGGTTTGCGTTTGCCTACGCTGTGTATGCTTACGGAACTGCTGAGCATGATAGACTTATGAGAAAGCAGCCCGGTGATTTTGACAATGAAGTTATCGAAAATTAAGTTTGTTGGAATTTTCTGTAGAGAGTATAAGAAGGGGTAAACACAAGGGATTTGCGATATAATGATTAGCTTTTGGAACTTGGTTATCGTTGAAGTTGCGCTTGTGTAAAGGCATGTTAATGTTTTTTTTGTCATCAGGGGTTGTTGGGATGTTCCGCTTCCGCATGAAGACTATTGTATAGATATTTGTAGATCCGCACCAGGGAATACGAGGGTGAGTGGAGAGTAGAGGGTAGGAAATCTGCCCGTGAACGTTAGCGAAATGCTTTACGAAAGAAATTATGTGGTATAATAAACGCCGTAATTTTTAGAAGTTATCGTTTGTGCATGACGCAAAGAAATTCTCATTCTTAGCGAACTTTGTTTTAATGTATGTGCAAGTGCTCTTTTATTTAGGTGACTTAAATATAAATATTCGTCCCACTTTCTAGTCGTCCCCAGGTTGAAAAATGTCTCTGTCATGCAAGCTGCAACTATAAAGCTTAATGTCTAAGCATGGAAAGGCTTCCCCATTCAAAATCTTGCAGTTCCCAATAGGTCAAGGCTTTACCTCACTTTGTCTGACATTACGTCAGGCCATGGTAGTATACACCCTGCTGCCAAAGCAACACTCATCTTTTGTTATACTTTCGTACTAACCCCCCATTTCATCTTTTACTTTCTGTTAGCAAAGGGGTGCTTTGAAACGACATCCATTGTGAATATCTTCTGCTTTGCTTTGCTTTGCTTTGCATTCGCTTCCTTTTTTTTCTTTTTTTCTTTTTTTTTTTGTATTTGTAATATGCTTTCTACCTAGTTCACTTTTCACACTGTCACTTCACTTCCTGTGACCTCATTTATGGCGTTTGACTTTTCAGCTTTGACTCTTAACTAAAGTTCAGATTCATATCATTGTCCCACCCCACGAATTGATCTTCTAGCTGGCAGTGCGCCAGAGTATTTCCAATTGAGCTGTCAAAGGATTGCTGAAGAAGACTTCCATTGTCGTCTTCAGCATCGTCGATATCAATGTCCAATGGATTACCTCCCATTAAGCACCCTTGTAGAAGACTTTGATTTTCAATGTCTCCCAAGAGTTGAGTATCAAGTGAATTGTCAAGAGGGGAATCAAAAAACTCTTCCATGCCAGGGGGCAAATCAAAATTCAAGTCTGACTGTAGCTCATTAATGCTTGACGGTGTTGAAGGAACTTGATCAGTGCTACCGAGCTCGAAGAAGTCGAGCTTTGGAAATTGCAGAAGCTTTTGACTTCCTACAAAGCAGCCAGGATCAAGTAAATCTTCACTTGTAGGCTTGGCAAGTGAAGCCAAAGACTTAATATTAACTCCATCTGTAGTGTGTCTTCTCACTTTCTTTTTGGAACTTCCAGACTTGAGTCCTCTTGTCGAGTGCTTATTGATTGCCTGATAGAGCATGTGCCGGTAGTTGGCTACCACATACCAGAATGAACCTTTTCCGGGCTCAGCTTTTTCTCTTGTTGTTTTCCGGAAGCATTTGTTGAGCGAAAGGTTGTGGCGAATTGAGTTCTAAAGAATTTTTGGATATTAACAAAAGATGATTAGTGTGAGTACTGAGTGCCTGTCTTTCAAACTAAAATCATGGAATTGAACTTTCCCGCAAAATTTTCGCTTACCTTCCATCCATTACTACAGTGCCGATAAAACGGAAATGTTGCTTGCACCCAATCATATATATCTGAAACTGTCATGCGCTTTTCTTTTCGACTATTAATAGCCATTGCGATCAAGCACGCAAAAGAGTATGAGGGTTTACGATCGGGAGATAGCTGCTCTTTAGGAATCGGCTCCAGAGGAGGGAGGGTGATATCAATATCACAATCTTCCTCTTTATCATCAATGTCATTGGTATTGTCAGAAATACTGCTTATAATGGAGGATGGGCCAGAAGATTTTGATGAATGAAGCTTAGGCTTCGGACATTTTTCTACCTTTTCTTTGGTCAAGGTTTGTTTCTCGATTTTGATAGTTGGCGTAGTATTCTGTGCCTTAGATGTGGGCATTGAAGCGGATCGATGTACTCCTTTCGATTTCGGAGCCTTTGTACATTCTGGATCAATTGATTTAAATTGTAAGCTCACATTTTGAAGCCATCCCAAGCTTTTCAAATCGTCGCTCTCATCTCTTCGTGCAGGTTTTGGTGGGTGGTTTGATATTGTAGGTGGAAGCTTCTTCTCTTTTGGAACTGATGTCGTTATACTTTTTTCTTCCCTATTTCTTTTCAAGGCAAGGCATCCATTTGCGGACTGCGCAGTGAAAAATGCCGTCAAACCTCCAGTGTCTGTTTTTCCAGTGTTGCGCCTGTTTCCCATAATATACTCCTTTAATTTCATATACTTTTCCTGGAATCCAGGCGTTCCCATGAGGCTAACTAAGCCTGCAAAAGACTTCTCTACATTAGAATCACCTCGTAGTCCATGTTGAACTGCAATCCTCCCCAGAAGTTCCAGTTTCAAAGTATCATTCTTGTTGCTCTGTGGCTGAGGTTGCTCGTCAATTGCCATTTCCCCTTGATAATTAAAGTTCTATATTCCCAAATACCATAACACGAAATCCAATCTCATGTGCACTAAAACTTAGCTGTACAGGGTCCAAAAAGGTCCGTATCCACTTGATTCTAATGTTGTGCAAAGCGCTAGAGATAGAATGAACTTTTAGAATGAATAATGAATATCTCTGTGAAACCATGCCACTGTCAGAGGCAGGGAACTAATATAGCCAGCCATGTGAAATGCAAATATTGTTCCTGGTAGCTAATACATAATTATAATTACTCTTCATAAGATGAGCTTCTCTATGAAATATTACATTGTGCCATAATATTATCCCAGCCCCAACCCGCCCCATAAATATATAAAAAAAAAACTTTTTGCCTCCAATGCCCGCCCGATTAGGGCAAAATTTTTGGCAATGTTGCTAGGATATGGCCTTGGCTTTTTGATATTTCTGGCACAGTGGTCCTTCTCGCCTTCTCATTACGTAGCCACCTGCATAGGTCAGAATAACTTATCTGTGCCCAGCTAGCCCAGCTAAAAAGTTGTACGTCTACTTATAATAGCACTTATATAAAGTAGTTGCGCTAGTCCATGGCAGCATGTTCACAGAGCGTTCAAGGACTACTCTAGCTAGTACTACATAGTGCTCCTCGACTAGTGCTAGTGCTATAGCCTACAGTAACGACGTAGCTGTGGGTTTGAGTCAATTTTGGGCAGAACGCACGACGTCTGAGCCATGCATAGAGCAGCTTCTAGTAGAGTTGCTATAGTACTCAATACATGAAGGCTTTTTTGCTCCATATGCAAAAAGTTATATATGGTTTTCCTCGTCGGGTGGCCTTGGCTTTTCACAATTCACACAGGGAAAAATTTAATTGGCCCAAAGCGTTTGAGATTATTATTATCTCTAAGGTTACTTGTCTTGGGTTTTTTATAGAATGGTCAGAAATATACAAAATATTTATCATGCCTTCCATCAGGCACCATAAGTGTAAAAGCAGTGGAGCTTGATAATGTACTTATAGTACTTATTATAATCTTATGTAGCATGAAATTGGTGTGCCATGTGACAATAATGTAAGGATCGTCTGGAAAATTCTCGTGGCTCATTACAGGCACCTTTGTCCCCAGCAACGTCTCACTATATGAAATTCTTTAAATAATTTAACAACAGCCCTCAAGGGAATTTGGGAACAAAAAGTCGTGACACTCCCTAAAGGAAACAGGGCGTTCTTAGACCCACTCATATTTTGATACAAGAATTGTAACTTTCTATTTATTGCTTCTTCCGTCTCTTCTTAAAAGAAAGAGGAAATTGGAAGACATTACAATTCTCGCCACCCCGGACTACGCTTCTAAAAGCAATTATATTAAATGCTAATCGAAGTATATCTCCTTACGCATCTATTATGATGTTCAAGTTCAACGGGTATATTCTCAGGCGAGGAGCGCTATATAAACATCATCAAAGACACATCAATTTGTAAATGAGGTTAAGTACTATAAAAAAAAACAGAAATATTAGCAAAGATAACACTTACAGCAAAAGCTAGCAAAAGGCTGAAAAGATAAACAGAAGATAAATAAAATACAAGGTAGGGAATATATACAGCCGGGAGAGCGACAACGTAAGCCTCTGGATAGCTGTTTGAGGAGCCAGCCCACTAACTCAACTAGCACATTAAGATGATCGGAAGTATCCTCTAGCAGCCAAAACAATCACCGCTAATAGCGCCAAAAACACACCTACAGCAGCAAAAGTCGAAAAAACAAAAAACCTTGTCGTGATAAGCACGCTCAATCCTTGATGGCCCATAACCAGCTGCATTATTGTCTGAATCAACACTGAAAAGAAAGCATTCCAACCAAAAACAAAAGAATAATCATCAGATCCCAACATGTGCTCTGCAATTTTAGATGCAGCCATTGCCACAATAAAGTACCCACATGCACAATAAGCTATGTAAAGACCATATGTCAAATAAATATTGGTACTATATGTCATTAGATAGCTCACAGCAGTCATTATGGAAGATACGAAAACAATTACGACTTCTCCATACTTTCTCAAGGAAAGCAGCATTAGCAACGGGACAAAAGCAGCAAGGGCAGAGCATCCACGGCTCATCGCGTCAACATAACCGTTCCAGACAACTGAAGAATCAACATAGTCCCACAAACTAGATCCATAACCTTCCATATTGTACACGTTTGTCCATGCAAATATCCACCATACGGAATATCTTATAACAGTATAGTTTTCGTAGGCAATCTTAATTCGTACCAATGAATTCTTTGCCCATTCAACCACTGACTCTTTTTCTTCTGGAGCAGAAGTTTCCTCCCTCGACCCCACGTCTTCCAATACCAGGCCATCCACTTCCTCGTAATCTTCGTGTTTTCTTGGGAAAAAGAAGACGGTCAAAGTAGCGCATGTGACAGAAGCTAGGGATATATAAAACAAAACCGTATATTCTACATTGAAATTTGTGACCAAAATCTGACCAAGAATTGAAGCGCTCATGTGTCCAACCAATACAGCGGCTCTCGTGAAACTTGTGAGTTTCTGGTAGAATTTCTCGTCTACAAGGGTATAAACATATGCAAAATAAGCAATTTCTCCAGCGCATGCAATTCCGAATGTTACCTGCATTAACTGCATAAGAAAGAGGGAATTACCCCAAACCAAAATTATTCGGGTAGCTAGCTGAGCTGCAGCTTCAATAAAGATAACAATTTTGTAACCAATGTATTTGGTTAGAACTGCAACCATAACCAATGAAATAAGATAACTGTAAGTTAAAACAGTAAAGATTTGATTATTAATCTCATCATCTGTAAAACCCTTTGTGTCACTCAAATATGGATAGAGAAATGCTTCAGAAGGTTTGAATGCCTTCAAAAATCCAAACAAAACAAGGATAACAAGAATGCGAAAGTTTCTCTTGCTTTCAATTCTAAGCATTTCTTCAGAGTCAATTTCTAAACTTAAAGATTCAGATTCTATGCTATCTTTGTCCTTTTTCACAAGAAGAGACCCACGCACAAGAGTGTTTTTCGAAGTTTGAAATCCTCTGTTCGCAGATATCTCACTCACACCAGCTAGTTCGGAAGCAGTCACCGAATACAATGATCCTCTTTTTTTTGAATGGAAACTCATAACACTACAATGAAACAATACGCTAATCGGAAATCCACCAACTTTTTACAACAACAACCAGCGACGCAGAAACACAACACAGAAAGTACAGGAATGGGCCCTTTTTTATTTGCATTACCTCGGTGGAGTCAGCTGGGGGTCTATTATAATTGTTATGGATGATTCCTGATCACATGCACAGCAAATTGATCAGTCAAATGACACATAGTTTGGCACTTATTGGCCACTCAACATGACTCTCCGCCAGTCCCCACTCATCAATATTATTTCCATGTA
>PDIM01000011.1:87267-100743 GCA_002811675.1 Ichthyosporea sp. XGB-2017a | reverse complement strand
CCAGAGGCCAGAAGGCAGCCCCTCTTCATCAGTCCAGAGTCCACTCTCCACTCTCCAGACTCCAGTACAGCTGTCGATGGAATGCAAAACTAAAGCTAAATCAGGCACTTATGGGGGAAGGGGTAATTGACATGTTACTGCAGCTGGAAATTAGATGGTTAATCACTCCCCCTAACCCTCGTGAAGCGTGATACGACTTTACTCTGTGTTCTGATTGGCCCTATCAGCACCAGAAAAAGTTTCTGTGCGAGAAAAAAAAAAAGGAAAAAAGAAAAAAAGAGAAAAGTATATCGAACCTTCTAGAACTTCGACCACTATTTCAACCAGGTAGAAATTATTGTAATTATTTCTTTTATTTGAGATATAATAATTTATGGCTGCTCCCTCGGTATATTTTACCTGCTCTTGCCATTTCTGGACATAGTTTGAAGATTATATATAGTACAGTTGAAGTGGGTTTGTCTTCCGTAGCTTCTTGCGTGTGTTGGTGTCTTTGGATCCGTGCCGTCAGTGAGGCTACCGTTGTTATAGGGCTTTTGATTAAGGGAAATACAGGCTCCTCTTTGTGCTTCCTTTGACGTCTTTCAAAAGCGTGAACCCAGTAATACAGAAGCTTCCTTATCGCTTCTTGTGTTACCTAAATATTAGAATGTTCCCTGCCAATAATATCGGAAATGGGTTTCCGAAGTTCCCTCAAGGAGCTCAACTTCCAAGAGGGCAGACGGGGTTATCGGGTTGTTTTTGTAGTCACACGGAGAGTGTGACTACGGACGGGGGATGTAATAGTTGCGAAGTTGTGACTCACTACAAGAGATTGAAGGTAGACAAAGATGCATCCTCCTCGGAGATTAAAGTCGCCTACAGAAAAGCCATAAGAACTTCTCACCCAGATAAGGGGGGATGCGAAGATGAGGTAAGCATTTTTGCTTGTCAAAGCAATGCGAAGAAATTAGTGTTTGAAGCTTACATTATTTAATGTCTTTTTTTTTTTAGTTTCGGGAGATCAAAAAATCTTATGAAATATTGTCTAATCCATCGAAAAGAAAGCTTTATGACAAATATGGGATCGAGACTGAAGATGAACGGGCATGGAACAAATCTACATTAAGTTTCAATAGGGCTGCTCAATTATTTTCAGAAATGTTTAGAGGAAGTGTTTTTGTCGATCATGTTGGACAATCTTGTTCGTCAGCGAATGATTGTGGGACCTCCCAAGCAAAGGCTACAAACGCGGGTTGTTGCTCTTCGATGAGGGAAGTTTCTGGGGGAATGGATGGGAGCAAAAGTCCGGTAGTACCTAGGAAGGGTTATGAAGAGCGGCCAGGTCCTACCCCTAAAGAAACTATTGTGAATTTCAAAGTTTGCCTTGAAGATTTGTATAATGGTTCCGTTAGAAAAATTCAAGTGCGTAGAGTTCGGTGTTGCCCAGAGTGCAATTGCTCTGCGAGCATGAACGGTACTTGTGCTCCAAGTGAGTTTAACAGCTGCAAAGCATGTGGTGGGAAAAAGATTGTAAGGGACTACAGGGTCCTGGAAGCTGATATTGCCAAAGGAACGCGCGACAACACGAAGCTTATATACAAGAATCAAGGAAACCAACTTGTTAATGGGATAGCTGGGGATGTAGTATGCATTGTCAATGAAATGGCACATGAAAGATTTACGAGGAAGGACGATGATCTATTTACCAATTTAGACATATCTTTTAGAGATGCAATGTGTGGGTTTGAAATGACTATAACTCACATGGATGGTAGAGAACTTCGTATAGTCTCGAAGAATGGAAACATTGTTCGACCTGGGGATACGCAGTGTCTACTAGGCGAAGGAATGCCCAACGTAAGTAACCCGAATAGGACAGGATCTATGACTATAGCATTTAATGTCGCATTCCCGTCAAACGTTTCTCCAGACCAGATTCTCTCATTTGATTATGTTCTACCGACAGAAAATGGAAATGAGCGATCCGACAGGTTAGTTGAGGACTCTTCTGGTTCGGACGAAGACATTGAATCCACTTCTTACTAAGTGTCCTCCCTCGCTCCTTTTTTCGTCCCTTGTATAGTTTCTGTACTAATTCTAATGTTAGTGCATAGCACAAGAAAGAATATTCTTTCTTTCACTTTCCATCCGCCACAAAACACTAACAACCGAATAAAGCACTTCTGAGCCGTTTTTAGAATATAATTAACATATTTTTATTTAGTAATTTTGACGAAATTAAGAAACTCGAACTCGCTTAGTTGCTGCGGCTGACTCTGCTGGTAGAAGAGCGTCTCTTTTTCATCAGGACTTCCTGCTTCTTCTCTTTAGCTTCCTTGAGACGCTTGGCGAGCAACTTGGCGTAGTCAGCGGCATCAGCCTTGTTCTTAACGACACGCTCCTTCTTCAAAGCCAATCTGTGTCTCTTACGCTGGAGAACAACAGGGGTCACCAAACGCTGGATCTTGGGGGCCTTAGTGGTTGGCTTCTTACCCTCCTTCTCAATGGTACGACGGATAACATACTTTCTAACATCATCCTCCTTGCTCAAGTTGAAAAGCTTGCGGATCTTGGAAGCACGCTTGGGTCCAAGACGGCGAGGGACATTGACATCGGTAACTCCTGGGATATCCTTGTCACCTTTCTTCACAACGCTCAAAGAGACAACACTCATCTGAGAGTCAACGATGCACCCTCTGACTGACTTTCTCTTACGTTCACCAGTACGACGAGGTCTGTAACAGGTGTGACCCTTGGACAAAAGCAGACGAACACGTCCGTTGGTAAGGACACCCTGCTTCATGGAGAAACCTTGTTTGTCATTTCCTCCGGTGATCTTAAAAACGTAACCTTTGTACTCTTCACCGATAGCGTCACCCTCAACTTCCTGAGTCATGCGTTTATCGTACAAACAACGAACCTTGAGTTCATCTTCAATCTCGAAGGTCTTTTGACCACCAGTGGCGGGGCAAGAAATGTTCAGCTATTAAAAAAAAAAGGAAAAGAAGTCAGCAACCGCATTCAATTTCGCAAAATAATCTGGAGCGAATCCGACCCAAAGATCAATATTCCTTCCCCTCTTTGTCCCCCAACTCGCCCAAGGATCGTTTCCCTACTATTCCAATTTCCCCCACTTCTCACACAAATCACATCCACTTGCAGTCCCAAAATTCCCAATGCATTCCATACACTTTCAAAATATAAATAACTACTTCATATTGACTTAAAAAAATACTGACATAAACCTTCCCTTCTCCATGACACAATTTAATTCCGCTTATCACAAATTAAATTATTGTAAACTTCGATCTTGTCCTTAACTACGTTTTCCATCACCCGCTTCACCAATCTCATTCCTCAATCCATCCAGGATAGTCCCATCCACTCATTCTTGTTTTCCATCAATGCATAAAACTAAGATAAACATGCTTCCCTTCCTCTCAGAGTACAGAACGGATTAAATTTTAATTCTCAAATTCCATTAAAATTATATAGAATTATATTTCACTTCACAAACTCGTCGCTCTCCGATTTGATTATCCCCTTCATGCCCTCAACAACCCTCAAACTATCCCATCAATCATTGCCTTACACGCAAGCAACCCGATAACACCCAGAACAATAGAAAAACAATAGATTTCATGAACTAACCTTCATATTGATTCGAATAAATCTCAATCTCAAACTGAATGGAAAAGAGGAAGAAGAAACTTTCTACGCGGTGGTTCTGGCCCCAGCTAATATACTCCAGCTACTGTAGCACGCCCCAGCACCAAGGGTCTAGGGCTCGGAACACCACTCCCAAGCATAACCCCCTCCCGTCATAGACCCCCCTCTATGGCCAGCCCCTATACAAAATAAGAATTGCCAGGATCAGCTGGCCTAATTTCACTCATCACTGCAGCGTGTCCTTAGGGCGTCGTCCCTCTCGGTACCTTACACACACACCGAATTCCTTCGCGGCAAACTGTGCAGTCTCGGGTGTTGGGTGGTCCTTTTAGTTAGTTTGTTGGTTGGAAAATAAACAAAGTGTTAATTTAATGGCAGATTTACTTGTGCCTTACTGGAATTTGTTGAGTTTGGGTGTATTTTTTATCTAATCAATTGACGTACATATAGAAATTATTAAGCTTCTGAAAAATGGTTGATGAAGTCCAGAGAACCTTGAAAATCAAAACAGGTGTAGTGAAAAGGTTTGTTGGTATTTAAGCTTTTTATGCAATCTCTGTTTGTGTTATTGTGGCACTTAGCTAATGTGATATGTCTTAAATTAAATTTTATTTCCCCTGAATAAACAATTAGACTTGCCAAGGAATTGACAATGTACGGAAAAGAGGCCGACAACCAAAGAGCAAGAATCGAGAAAATGAGGACCGAGGGTAAAGACGAATATGACATAAAGAAACAGCATGAAGTGTTGCAGGAGACTTTGGATATGTTGCCTGATGTTAAAAAGAGACTAGATGCCGCTGAAGTCGAACTGCGAAAGATTGTAGAAGAAATGAATTTAGATTACGACGAAGTTTTGAAAGCATAATAATGCCCATATTACTCTTGATTACATGCAGAACATCCCATTTATATAAACAAGCGGAATAAAGATACACCCTTTGCACTTCGTTCACGATTCAATTATTACAGTACAGAATGCGTAGTCACCATCGTGTGTGAGGGTGACGTGGTGGCTTTTTACGTTTAGTTTCCGAAAAGCTACTTTCAAAGCCTCACTTGTATCCAAAACGGGTTTCCGGCCTAACATGCCAAGTCTTCGAATAAGTATCATTCAAATGAGCAATTCTATTCTCTCTAAATCAATAGCACTTACTCTGTCTGTTTGTCGCTAAGCTAATGTCTTTCCAGAAAATCGGTTGAGGATAAACACACTTATACACAGACTCCTTCAATGCCCATCTACGTAATTGCATATCTTTGATGAGTCAAAAAATTCTAAATCGTGTATACGTCATTTTCCAAAACTTACCTGGAGGCTAAAAATTCAAAGGAACGAGCTTCATTTCGACGGTTCAAATCATCGAAAATAGCGATTTCAGAAGGAGTGTATATTCTGTTTAAGAACCTTGCTCCGTAGCGGGTGAACACTTTTTGAATACGCGGAATATGAATTACATCACTCCCTAAGCCAACTATTCCCATTGTTCCACACCAAAAACAAAACCCATGATCTTATATGCTTATCTCAGTCACCAGCCTTGCTTTCAGCTTTAGTTCATATTCTCCCCAACATTCACAGCACATCAGAGTGGGATCCAAGAACTCCAAGAACTAGTACACAATCTACACACACGGCGTGAAATAATAAAGCTAGCTGTCTGGAAACCCCATTTTCAAAGCATCTATACCTCCCTGGCCAGGGTTATGTCAGTAAGTGGATATTCCCTTGTGTATGGTGAATCCCATGGTGAGTGGTGACTGACTTATGAATCAAAACCACAGTCCAGCTTAGCTTTATATCGCTGGGCGGGGCCTTATAATTACTGATGTACCTGTCCCTTTGCCGTACTAGAGAGGTGTGTTGAAGTGTTGTGACTTGAGGTTATTATCCCTTTTATTTCCCACTCCCCTGTCTTTGTTATTGTAGCTAGCTTCTTACTATTACTGTCTGGATTAATATTTACTAGACTGGATAGATCTGTAGCAGAGCTTCATTTCTTTTGCTGGTGTGTTTGTAGTATCGGAATAGTGACAGCCTATTTAATAGAGGGACAAGCTGCGGGAAAGTTTTCTTGTTGGGGTTTAAACAGATTGTTTTGTTTGTATTAAACTATAATTGCTGTAAGCGGCTTTTGTCAAAGATTTGTTTATAGATCCTTGTTCCATAGACTTCTTTGTTTCCTATTGTATTTCGGGCAAGCGATTTAAAATGTCTAGACTTCCTCCAGTGGTTATTGATAATGGTACAGGGTAAGTGAGCGATACGTTTTGCATTGATGTATCTGCATTTAAGAGGGGTAGTTTTACTGATGTGACGTAATATGATTATACATAGGTACACAAAAATGGGTTATGCTGGAAACAGTGAACCCAGTTTCATTGTTCCCACCTCTATTGCCGTGAAAGAGACTGCAAAGGTCGGGGATAGCGCTGCCAGAAGAGTTACAAAGGGTGTTGAAGATTTAGACTTTTATATTGGCGATGAGGCGATGGAATATCAAAAGACATATGCATTGAATTATCCTATCCGTCATGGTATTGTAGAAGATTGGGATCTGATGGAACGCTATTGGGAACAGGCCATATTTAAATATCTTCGCGCGGAGCCTGAAGATCATTACTTTCTACTGGTGAGTACAGGCAAATATGCGTTCAGTGCGTTTTACATTTTCGTGTATACTTACTTCGATGTTTCTTTGATAATGTTAGACGGAACCTCCTCTTAATACCCCTGAAAACAGAGAATATACAGCAGAGATTATGTTTGAGTCCTTTAATGTTCCAGGATTGTATATTGCAGTTCAGGCTGTTCTTGCCCTTGCTGCGTCTTGGACCAGTCGTTCTGTTAGCGAAAGAACTTTAACAGGAACAGTGGTAGATAGTGGTGACGGTGTAACCCACATTATTCCTGTTGCAGAAGGTTATGTTATCGGAAGTGCTATTAAGCATATCCCTATTGCAGGACGTGATATCACACACTTTGTCCAGCAAATTCTCCGTGAAAGAGAACCCCATATTCCCCCAGAAGAATCTATGGAGGTGGCGAAAAGAATCAAGGAAACTTACAGTTACGTATGTCCCGATGTCGCAAAAGAATTTAACAAATATGATAATGACCCAAGCAAGTGGGTGAAGCAGTACGAAGGAATACACTCTGTGACTAAAAAGGTGAGTTTTGTAGATTTATTTTTGTGAGCCGAGCATTGTTGCTGACTTTGCATCATTTCCGCGTTTTTGTAGCCATATACTTGCGATGTTGGTTATGAAAGATTTCTTGGGCCAGAAATTTTCTTTAATCCCGAATTCGCAAACCCTGACTATTCAACATCTGTGTCTGAGTGCGTTGATACCTGTATCCAGGCTTGTCCCATTGACGTTCGGAGAGGACTGTATAAAAACATAGTCTTATCTGGGGGATCTACTATGTTTAAAGATTTTGGCCGTCGTCTTCAGCGTGATGTCAAGAGAACCGTTGATATGAGAATTAAAATTAGCGAGGAAATTAGTGGAGGACGTATCAAATCAAACCCAGTCGAAACGCAAGTTATTTCTCACCACATGCAAAGATATGCCGTATGGTTCGGTGGAAGTATTTTGGCCTCTATTGTAAGTACTTTTGTTCACGCATATTCGTTTTGTTTTGGTGTGTGTATTGAATTTTGAAATGAGAGATGGAAATCTAACGAATTTTTTGTTGTGTTAAAAAAGCCTGAATTTTATAAAGTCTGTCATACCAAGGCTGATTATGAAGAGTATGGTCCCGGTATCTGTCGCCACAATGCTGTATTTGGAACAATGTCATAATTTTAAAGAAATTCCAAAGGACAGACTGTACGGCTTTGCTGTTTGTCGGAATTGAACTGTGGGTTAGCAAAAATAAATAAGAGAATCAAAATTAAAGCTTTGCTAATAGTTTGATGAAGAGTGAAATGTTGCTCTAGTTTATGTATCTTCATTGAAAAGTGCTTTCGTTTTACTTTCGTGTGAAAGATAAACTTCAGGCATCTACTCAACTGGCAAGAGAATACAATGTGTATAGCAAATAAAACCTAATGAAAGACGGCAACAGGTAACCGGAGGAAGACGTGCGGAATGAGCAAAAAATAGGAAACAAAAGTACAGTATGTAGTAAAGTGAAACTCCGAGGCCACAAGCCCCAGCCCCCAAGGCCAGGCTACAAGCCTACAACGGTGGTGAAACAAAAATAAAGACCCGGATCAAGTTCACACCTTCCAGCTCTATCCCCTTCCCTTCCTAAATAAATAATTCCTATTTCCTTCACACATGGCACGGCTGCGGGAGCGTCTCTTTATGGGGAAAGTTCAAACTGCCTTAGAAGTGTGCGCTCTAGTCGAGTATTTGTTCAGGGATAGTAAGGATTTGGCCTGGAGAGAGTTCAGGATGGACCATCTTTACGCTGGGTTTTTGCTGCTTTGTGTGGCCATGAGCATCTGGCTTGGAATTAATGCCTACACATCTCGGTTTATCGCCACTGAAGAGAAAGAAAAGAAAATCCCTGATCATATAGCCCACAGATATGAGGTGCCGTATAGCGGAAAGGAATCATGGTTAGAAAACGCAGAAAATTGCTATTTGATTGCAAATTTGTTGCATCAAACGCGCGCTGTTTTGGCTCTTATCGCCTTTGTTTTATTGGTTGTTCACAAACCCTTTCGGGATTTTATTACTGGAACTTTTCTTCCGGGGCTTGGATGGCAGTTCGATGGGATTGAGGTAGCCCTTTGTGCAGTTGCAATCACGATTAGCTCACAGGCTGTAATGTTGAGTTTATTTACGCAATTCGGTCTGAAGCATTCCCCAAATCTGTCAACATGGTCTTTGGTTTATATTCCATGCCAACTTGTTAGTTTTTTCGCCCCGTTGTACGCCATTAATCATAGCTTGAAGCTTCAAGATAGTCCAAGCTGTGCATTCTTTTTGGGTGCTGAATTTACGTGTTTGCTAATGAAATTTCATGCCTTTAGCATGACGTACTGTTTGTACCTGAACCGAGAGGGGGCGGGATGTAGAAAAACAAGGTCGGCGATTGGAACATCCCTTGAGTATTTTCACTTTCTTCTCTGTCCATCACTTCTTTACGACGGAGAAAAGACACCACGCATCCCTGTCAATTTATTTAAAGCCTTTCGCGAACTGTTTTACGCTGTTTTCTTTTTCTTAATTGTGGCCTACCTGAACCAATATTTACTTTTTCCAGTAGTTATGCAAAGTGAGAGAAATGCTCTCGGATCCTTGACTGAGTATGCAGTCCTCAGCAATTGCATCAAAATGGCGATACCTGTTACATTGTTTGTAGAAATTGCAAAATATTCATTTTGGTATTGCACCCTTCACTTTTTTGCTTTCCTTTCAGGCTTTGGGTACAGAGACCATTTGAAAGGAGAAGCTTATAGTAAAACCATGAGCGAATACTTTCGAAAATGGTCTAGCCCAATTCACGATTTTCTTTTCAGGCATTTTTTCTGCGATGTACAAATAGTTCTTAAGGTATGTTAGGTACTTGAACCGAGAGGGGAAGAAGCCTTTAGGAGGCATGGTCCAATTGTTTGTCTAACTCTTTTTTCGCTATTGCTTTTGCTGTTATTGTAGCTGAGAAATAGGCACTTGAAAAGCGTGGTGACATTCTTTGTATCGTCCATTTTGCATGAATATTTCCATTTTATTGCCCTGTACAAGCAATGCCCATCGAGAGTCCTGTTCAGTTTAAAATATTATTTCGGTAAATCTGTTCCAGTGTGCTCGAAATATTCGCCGGCGTCGTCGTTTGTCCTCAGCCTTGTTGGTTTGTTCTTGATGCTTGAAAAAGTGTCGCAGCTTAAACAATGGCCAAAGGCTGTTTTCATCTTCCTCCCATTTATGTCCTTGCCCTTATTTTATCAGGTCATCTGTGAGACAGGATTTCCTTTCGAACCTTTAGAGGCCCAAAATATGGGTCAAGGGCATAATGCCTCTTCTACCTATTGAGCAATTTTTTGAAATGGGTTTAGCATTTGTAATTTAAGAAAATAGAATATATATACTCTACGCGAAACAATAAAATTCTAAAATGTACTATCAGCAGGCCATTGCAGTTTGTTTCCATCTCTCCCAGCTCCTGCTGCAGCAGGAAGCTAAGCAGGTTGGGTGGCAAATAAATATCTACCATATTATAATTACAAGTCATGAAATTCTCGTCCTTTTTCCTTATATGGAAGCATCTCAACCTCACTCTCCTGTTTTAGTACTGGAAGATTGCTAGTACAATATTATAACAATATTGGCCTTGAGCTAGGTACAATAACATTATTTTTAATAGTATGTAAGACACCTTATCTCATTTAGTTTGATACTTTGTTGAACTTGCTCTGTATTGCTGTATCCAGTATAATTATAACTGCATCTCTTTAGAACAATATATTTCGCTGATTTGACTTTGTGCTTGGGAAGGGGTTTAAAAAGGAATGGCTAGGATAGGAAGGTGAAGTTATGCGCTCCTGATATAAATGTTCCGTCAAAACAATATAAAAACTTGAAAAGTTTTTGATGCTGTGTGCTGTTTTGCGATCGAAAAATATTTTTTTATTTATTGACGCTGTGCAAGATGGGTTGTGGAACTTCAAAGCTCCTGCTCAAAAAGTCTGACTTGGACGAATCCAGTAGTGCGGGCAGTGAAGAGGATGGAGGGGCATTAAGCAATATACGTGGAAGCATTGCACATAGTCTTGGGAATTTGATTCAACAAGTAGCCTCTGTCGCTGGACCATCAGATAGTCAAGAGCATATAGGCCTTAGTCTCAAAAAGATTATTCGCAATAGCTCCCGGAAAGAAAGCGTCCGACTTGAGTTTGATGAAAAGGATGCTTTAGTACGCCAAGATTTCGTAGCTTGTTTGAAGATTCTGAAGCTGTGTGGTGAACAGTTCTCATTATTTCTTTGCTCTGAAATAGAAAGGGTAGATCTTCCACCGGAACAGGTTATCTGTAAAGAAGGCACATGCTTTGATAATATTTATTTTCTACTTTCAGGAAAGGTGACTGCTTTTTCTTCCGACAAAAAGACAATCATTGAGTACAGAAAAGGGTCTTGCATAGGAGAGGAAAGTGTTCTTTTTGGAAATCCAAGCAGTCTTTCAGTAAAAACACTCTGTAGTGTGTGCTTCATGAAAATATCCAAAGCATCTATAGCACAAGCCTATTCTATGTTTATTGATTCTCCTAGTATTGTAAATAGTCAAAAGATTGAGTTTGAAGCAAGGGAAATTATACATGATCACCCCATCCCAATAGATTTCTTTGATTCTTTGTGTAGACAGTACTTAAGAAACTTCTCATTACTTCAAGACATTTCTGTGAATGTCATTGACTGCATTATCGAGAACTCAGAATGTCGAAAAATCAGCCCTGGTGAAGTTTTGTTGGAAATTGGACAACCGGTTTCAGAGCTTTGCGTAATAATAAGGGGAGAGGTAGATGTTTTTGGGTCCGATGGAGAGAAGATGTACAATCTAATTGATGGTGAAGGTTTCGGTGATTCAAGCCTTTTCTTCGCGCTCGAATCAGTGGTCAAGATTGTGTGCACGAAGGAGAGTGAGCTACTGTGTTGTGCTGGTGTGCTTGAGGAAACTCTAGCGGAAAAGTGGCCTCATTTACTCAAGAACCTTCAAGAGGATTCAGTTTCACGCTTTAGACTTTATAATACCGTGAACAGCTTTACACCAAAGAGATTGCTTAGTGCTGAGGCCCAAGACATTCTACAACAGGAAGTAAATATCTTTAGAGAACTCTGGAGCATTGTAGACCACCTACCGTTTTGCGATGCTATGCCTCGGGAGTTGAAGGGGATTGTGGCTTGCTTATTAAAAGTCGATACTTATGGGGCTAAGGTGCCACTTGCATTCACTGGTGATGTAAATAAGCTTATCTATATACCGGCAAAAGGAAGAATTAGAATGGTGAGTGAAGAGTTCATTCATGACATGTCAAACTACCAAACTGTTGGATTGCAAAGTTGTTTGGGCGAAGCGGTAGTTACAGCGGATATTGTTAGTCAAGAAGAAGATTCCATCGTGTACAGTTTGGATAAACAAGAGTTGATAGAAGCAAGTGAAAAGTTCCCTGAGTTTTTGGCTTTCTGCAAAGATCTTACGGCGAAGTACAAGAAAAACCTTTCTGCTGGTATGGGAAAAGTAGGGTATGAGTTTTCAGCAGATGTAGCCTGTTCAATACTTAGCAGAGATTTCCTTTTTCATGGCCTTGACCAATCCGTAATCAATCATATAAGTGTCTTGGGGGAGCTTCAGATAATTCCTAAGGGGAACACTATATATAAACAAGGTGATAAGATGGAGAAAATGTATGTACTTGTGACTGGGGCGTGTGGAGTACACAGCACGGGTCTTGCGGCAAATGGAATCTGTAGGGAGTTAGTTTTCGGTCAAAGCTCTCTGGCTTATGAAATACAAAGTCCCGCTGATATTAAAACCGAAGAGGACTGTGTCTTTTTGACAGTCAATCTAAGCGCGCTGTCTAGCTCTTCCGTCACACGCAAGGACAGGGCTGTCATTGAATCGAACGCTATTAATTTATTTGACTGGTATTTATTGCCGGAATCTATAATGCACTTTAACAGTGCCGATCTAATGCTTGAGTTTTATGGAAACTCCAGTCGTCTTCGATGCATTAAGAGTGTTCCTGTATTTTCAGATTCCTCACTGGACGATATAATTCCCTTAGCACTGGCACTGTGTAAAGAAAGTTTTCTTGCAGAGGAAAAAATAGTCACTCCAGGGAGCACCTCAGATACCATGTACTTTGTTTGCAAAGGAGAAATTTCAGGTCAAATTGGTCCTTTCGGAATATCTTTTCACGAAGGCACATTTTTTGGAGACCAATATTTAATGTTTTCGGAGAGTGACTCTGCTTATCTAATGACATCAGAGCCAACACAAATTTGCAAAATATCAAAAGAGATGTTGCAAGTTACTCTGGATCAAATACCGATTGTAAAGACGAAATTCGAAAATGAAATGCATAGAAGAGCAAAATACCTGCGTAAGGCGAAAGCCGATTCTCATTATGTAGGCCTCTTGGAAATTGACGTAAACAGGGAACTAATGACCAATAAGGGGCTCTTTAGGCATTGCGAAGTTACGTTTCTTCATCAACTCGCCAGTATTCTTACTATTGATCATGTTGGTCAAAATGAAATATTTATAGAAGAAGGGCAGAGCTTGAGTTCGATATTTTTCGTTCAAGAGGGGTGTGTGGAAATTTTCGTTAAAGAAAGTACTGGTGTTGGGGAAAGAGTTGTGGTTGTTGATCAGCTTAGTGATGGCGATTATCTTGGAGAAGTTGAAGTCTTAAATGGAATTCCAGCAATAGCAAGTGTTCGTGCAACTACAGAATGCAGGATTTTTCGGATTGAAAAAAAGCTTATAGACTACATATTTTCTAAATATCCGAAAGCTAAATATGATGCAGAGGTTGAAGCATACCAGAAATATTTAAATGTTGTTCTTAAACGCAAAAGAGCACCGAGTTCACCAAAGGTACACGAAACTTCCGATCTCCGTAAAGAAAGCAAGAACTCGCCGAGTGCTGTTGAAGTCCCCCTCCTCAATCCCAAAAGATCTAAAGAAAATCTTGACTCAATATAGGAGTTCCTTTAGTCAAATAAAAGCAAACTTTAGCTGTCCATAAATGCAAACGCGATACAGCAAGGAAAGCAAGTCGAGTTGGTTTCATTGAGTACACAAATATTCTCCATCATTGATGTTTACCAATAACCCTAAACACCCACTTTGGAGTCATGTTGCAGGATAAT
>PDIM01000011.1:0-67493 GCA_002811675.1 Ichthyosporea sp. XGB-2017a | reverse complement strand
AAAATTGCAATGACCTAAAGGTCGGCTCGCTCGCCATTTTCTTCTTTAGGGTTATAGATAGTAGCCCAAATTCCAGGAGCCAATCAGAGGACGCCCTAAGAGTGTATTTAAATTGTTGATCAGTAAGGAGGAATCGCTCGCAAGCTCGCTCGATAATATTATAATTATAAAGCTGCAGACTCTAGTACAGCAGCATGGACCTCTCTTTATGTTTATCTAATGAGCTGACGAGAGAAAATCGCTACGCTGCGCTTCGCTAATCAGTCTCATTGTCCACACTGACTGAGTGAGATTGACCAGGTGGCCGGTGGGTGGTGGTGTTGTTGCTGTATTTGTGAATCCCTTCCTTGCCTTTTTATTGGAGTATAAGGGAGAGAGTGAGGGGATCCCTGTGATTACTCGTTATTGTATCCCGCTGCTAAAAGTCGCTTCTTATGAAGACTGCCTGTGTGGGAAGGGGTGGAGATATGATTCATTGTACTGGGGTGGGGATGGCTCTCAAGAACTGCTGTAGGAACTATGCTAGATCAACTACACATCTGGGTAATACTTCCATTCGTCTTTATTCGACTAAGCCGAAAGTGGTTGCAATGTGTGGGCCCAGAGTTGCATCAGAAGGAATATCTGATATTACAACATCTTTGGCGAGAAGAATGAATGGGGAAATAATCAATCTAGATGCGCATTCGGTAAGTTGGGTGCAGAATGTAGTGTTTGAACGTTGTCATAAAGAAGTGTTTTGGACTAACTCTTTGCGTAGTTTTATAAAGGATTAGAAAATGCACGCATTCAGAAATTTCTTTCAAGACAAAGGGACGTAAGTGTTCATTGTATTAATGTTTTAGAGCAGTCGGATGCTTATAATCCAGTAATGCATACCAACCATTGTAAAAATGCAATCGAAGATGTTTTGGGGAGGGGAAAGCTGCCGATTTTAGTGGGAACAAGTGGAAACCTTGTAAGAAAATGTTTTCCTGGAGAGGAAGATGGAATATTCGAAAATATCAGTGTCGACTTTCGTGGGTTTGGTTTTGTGGCATCCAAATGGAAGTTGGAGTTGGCCAATGAAATTCTTTGCGAAGATCTTGTGAAGGGGGGATTTCTGCATTCAACTTTAAAATCATTTCGGCAAGGAAATTTGTTCCAAGGTTGTTATTTTTTGGACGAGGGGCTATACAAAAGTACCTATAGATTTTTTCGAGCTTTTTTTCCTTTCAGGGGTGGGGAGTTAAGCGAAAAACTCCGACGACGTGCTTTGAAGGACTATATTGTGGCCATTCAGCGAGATGGCAAATTAGAATTGGAAGAAGATTTGAAACTTTTGCAAGAAAAAGAAGGAATGCTAATGTTCACGGACTTTTCTAATTCTGATAAACGTAAAAACTTCAAATCCGTTGTGCGCAAAATCGAGTCGTATCTGGAACAGCCGGAAGAGATTTACGCCGGCATGGTCGGTGTTTTTGATGAAGAGCGGTCTGTTATCAGACGATCAGTTCAAGATGACATCTTGGAGGAGCTCAAAAGCAAGGACTCTTCTATTGCCAGTGGAGTAAAGTATTTCTTAGACAGAGCTGTTGTAGACAGGCTTTTGGATGAGCTTGAAGAAATTGGGTATGGGACCCCGTTTGACAAAGAGATTGCTTGCTACACACTGAATTCCCTGTACAGGAGAGATTTTTATTTGAAAGGGATTGACGTTGAAATGCATTTACTTGAGGATGAGGATGATAAGAGTGAAGATGATGATACCCACAAGGCAAGTGTAAGGTAATTGCTCCAGGAATGCAAATTACCAAGCTCGCCTAACTCAAAACGGTCTGGAACCGAAAACAATATTCACAAATGTGTTCGTTCAAAACAACTGAACACCAATAAAACTATGTAGTTTGTAGTTTGTCAAAAATGTCCTCCTCGTTCATTTATCGCCCTTTTATAGACCATTAATGCGACTTTTAATATTTTTCAATACAGCGCCCCCAGATCAGACTGGAGGCCCCAGCTGAGGTGGGCAGTAGCCAGTAGGTGTACTATGTTCCAGGCAGGGAGGAACTTTCCGGGGGTGCCTGTACAAAGATTACCACCAGAGGGAACTGCTAGCTGAGAGGGACACAGCCAAATAAAACACACTTGACTCAACCCTCTCCCGAGTCCCGCCTCTGTGACACGTTTTGTGGCGTGGATGTGTATGGAGGAAATCAACTGTTGAATGAGTCAAGAAAAGAAGAAGAAGAGACGAGATGAGTGCTGGGTTTGTAATCCCTGGTTCAACAATTGCAGTTGACGACTTCACAGGGAAGGGCGGGGTGGAGCATTTTTTTCTTACTCATATGCACTCGGAGAACACCATTGGGCTTTGCAAAGGATGGAGTCGGGGATTGATTTTCTGCTCTGCTGCTTCAATGAAACTGCTAGTTCTGAAGTACAGAATCAAGAAGGAATACATTGTAAGTAGATCACGTACGAAGAGCTAGTGCTTCTCTGGAACAGAGGTTAACTGTTTCTCAATTTTTTTGGCGCCTGTAGGTGTGTATGAATTTGGAGGTGCCAAAATTGCTGGAATTCGATGACGAAGGGAAAAAGAATGTTACTGTCACTGCTTTCGATGCTAACCACTGCTTGGGATCGGTAATGTTTCTCTTTGAGGGATATTTTGGGAACATCTTTTGCACTGGAGATTTTCGGTTCGCGGAGCATATGCGAACACTTAGGAAGCTTCAGAATACTACAGTTAATGTTCTATACTTAGACAATACGTACTTTTCCCCTGAAGTTTATATTCCGTCAAGAGAGGACGCAGCAGTGCAGTTTTGTAGTTTGATTCGAAAGTTCCAAAACAAAGATGTATATGTAGGAAGTGACAACCTTGGGAAAGAGGAGCTATTTGTTAGGCTGGCAGAAAATCTTGGCACGAAGCTTGGTGTTTATGAAGAAAGATTAAAAGTTCTTCGATACTTTGGACTAGGCAAATATTTCACTTCCTTCAAGAACTCTCACATAAAGCTTGTTCCGCAAAAGATTATTACGACAGAGTGGATTGACTTTAAAAGAAAAGAAAGTTGCCGGGATGTAGTTGCAGTTATTCCGACGTTTTTGTGGAATAGAAAGTCTACTGACGCAGAAGCAAATGAATCTGGCATATACTTTGTTCCTTATGCATTGCATTCTTCCTTCAAAGAAATAGAGAACTTTGTAAAAATCTTATCCCCAGGAAGAATAGTGCCCATGATGAAAGACCCGAATAGATACGTTCACATGCATCTTGAGAAATTTTGCTTAGAGAGTGCAAAGGTGAGTTTTACGAGAGGCGAGAGGCAATTAGGAGTGGCGAGTGGTTGATTATACTAAAGCCCCCATCTACTTGTGTTTCAAGGGTATGTTTAAGGTACCAAAGAAGCCGAGCCAGGCAAGCAAGACTCCCACTGTAGCAAGGGATCTCAAAAACGAGAAGGAAAGTAGCAAAATGCCAATTGGAGAGCAAGGGGGGGCTATTCATGGGGAACTTACACAGCGCGAAAAGAAAAACAAGTAAGTAGTGGCACGACTGTTCGTAACTAGGTCTAGAGTTTCAGTGGTGTTTATTTTTTTGCCTTTTCCTAACCAAGTGCAAATGCTTTGTTGGAATGAAGGTCATGTATGGAGTCTTCAGATGAACCCAAGAAATCAAAATCCGAAAATAGCAAGCCCGTAGAGTCTTCAAGTGAGAATAAGCGCGTAAGACCCCACGAGAAGCCCGCTGCGCTCCGCCATGCGGAAACAAAGCAAGCTCTGCGCACCATCCAAACGCCAGCTACTCTCCGGTATGGAATCTGCTACAAAGTTGTGGAGCTTCTGCAAGAGGAGGCGAATGCGGTGAAAAAGTACAAAATGTTTTTAAACAACAAAAAGTTGTAGTCAACACCCAAAGCCAATGCCTTAATGTTCCCGACACCGGTGTGTAAAGCACACTTTTTTTTTTTTTTTTTTTTTTTTGACCTCTCTCCTTAGAGGACCCTTTCCTTTTATTCATTGGATACTTTACACTATCTGGCCTTCAAGATTTGGTTTTCTCCACTGAGGCCCGACCAAGACAGTGTGTAAAGCACACTTTGGTCATGCTGAAAGCCAGACCACAAGCTGGGATTCCCGGTCCCATTCGTAGTTCGGAGGCGGAAGGCCTATCATAAGTCCATCAATTTGATGGCTGACACCCACTTCAACTGACAACGCTCCTTGAACTGACCGCTGTGTGCAAATAAAAGGGATTGTGATCCTATGGTGCATCCAAAGTTTTTTCTTCGTAATAGATACTTGTTAAAATTTGAGCTTTCGTAGACACAGTAATGCAGGATGTATCCACTCCGAAACGTACACAGCTCTGCACTGCATTCAATTTGACAAAGTACAGGGCCTTTTTGGTTAACTCACTTAAGAGAAGTGTCTTTTAGCATATCCAATTAGCTGCCATATCTTGTCATAGAGCTTGACATGCTTGGCATGGCAGAAGAAGGAAACGGTAAAGCTGGACGGCTCTGACCCTTTTGACAAAACAGCTGGTCTAAAAGGAATAGGTCAACAAAAGACAACTGGCAAATTCTTAAATAAAGAATGAGCACAAAGGACAACACAAGTAGGTCAAAGGAAAGGTGTGCAAACAAAAGCCCAAAGCGCGAGACACACTGCTAAAGTGAAAAGTGATGGGGCCCCGGGCCTTGGCCCTGGGGGTTACAAATTCTCTATTTTTGGGCTATGAGGTCTCACCGCCCTAAACCTCTTTTGCTAGCCCTATGAATACTCGAGCTTTTCACAGTACTGTACTCTACTTTACCTCTTGTGTTGAGTCTCTGAGGGTTGGGTTGGGGACTTGTGACATGGCCGGGAAGATTTGTTGTTGCTGATTAATTTTCTAATCTTGAAGAAAGGAAGGGAAAGTCAGGGGCAACTATTTTGGATGTGTTAACTTTTGTCCTTGAAAATGAAGGTTTGTTTTCATGGAGAGGGGGGCTGATTAGGAGAGGATATATATATTATCTGTACTGGAATCTTTTTTGTTGTGGACAAATTGTATTTGCGAAAAAGAATGGCGTCAAATGGTGACAGGCCTCCTACAATTGTGGTGGGGGAGAAAGGGAATGATCGAGTTTCTGAAAGGGTTGAGACGGAAGCGAACAACAGTTCCACTCCTGCAAAGCCTACATTCTATCTTGGGGTTACTGGGGAATCGTTTTTATCTATGGACGGTCTTGATGAAGGAGACACTACAGCTGTAAGTGAGGGGGAAAACTTCCGCAATAGTCAAAGTAGCTCAAAGATAAAGCCCAGGGGAATTGAAAAGGGCAAAGAAGGTATGTTGATTTTGTTGTACAATGTCATTTTGTTCTTGTACGTTTTACTGAACTATGAATGTAGCTGAGAAAGATCTATTAAAGGTTGCTGTTGAACATTCTTCTTCCAAGCGAAGAATGTCCTTGCTGCTAAGCAACAGAGCAAATAGTGTAAACAAGTCTCCATCTCATTCAGGTGTCTCTGATCTTGCAGACGTTTCCAGCGTCGCCGACGATGAGAGGGAGAGTTCGCCAACTTCCGATAATTCGAGGCTGAGGCATAGGCAGAGGCGCCGAAGTAGTATCAGAAGTTTGATTTCTTCACACGGTTCGCAAAGAAGTTTGAGGGATGTTGGTACAGCAAGCGCTGAAGAGGATGGAAATTTCGTTAGATCTGGTGGATCAAGTCCCAATGAAGACGAAGGGGGATTAACTGTGGTTGAAGTAGAAATGCGAGAGAAAGCAAAACCTCGAGAAAGATCGAGAGATCCTGAACGTCGCCACAGTACACCTTTTAGTTTTAGTCAACGCAACAATATTTTTATAGAGCTTGAAGTGCTGAAACCAAATGTAGAAGACTCTGGCTACGAATGGAGGGAAGCTGCGCGATGGATTAAATATGAAGAAGATGTTGAGGAAAGTGGTGATAAGTGGTCAAAAGCACATGTTCCAACCTTAGAATTTCATAGTGTTGTTGGGTTGTACGATGGTTTTAAGCAAGCTTTATTCTGTCTTGACTGTAAACTGGATTTGATAACGGACATTGCGGATATGTTAGTGGACAAATGGATGGACATGGGGGTGTTAGATAAGAAGTATAGCTTAAATGTTATTGCTACACTTTTAACTCCACATAGGCATCAAGGTCAATCTCAGAAACATCATCTTCAAAGGAGTATTACTGTTCTAGATCTGGAGAAAGATATAACGGAGCAGAATATCACAGATTATACTCCGCAAATACATAGGTCATATCCTGATTTGGAAAACGTCGATGAAGTCTCAAGAATAATGAAAGTTTTGGAAAGTGATGCTGAAGCCACCGTTGTCATGGTGGGACAATTGCAATGCCTTGAGCATTCTTTGTGGGCATTTGTAAGATTTGAAAGTGGTGTTAATATTCCTCATTTAGTGGAAGTTCCAATTCCAGTAAAATTTATTTTTATTTATATTGATAATGGAGATGATCAAGATCGTGATATATTTGAAATTGGAAGGACGATGGCAACGTTTATGGCAGACACAGAATTCCATACCAAAAGTAGACTTGCTAGTTGCGTGGACGAAATGCTTGACAATATGGACTTCTTTCTAGACACAAGTTTGGTGTTACCAAAAGGAAAACAAAGGGGGCTGAGCGTGACAGATAACATTGTGACACCATTTTCAACTTCTACAGGCGATCATTACGCTGGAGAAGAAAACTGGAGGGGCAGACTTTTTAAAGGACTGCTGGAGGACATCCGTTTCAAGTCCTTTCATTACAGGGAAGAATGGGTATCTGGGCTAACGTGGCAAACCTTTGCTTCCATTCCAATGGTATTTGTAACAATTTTGGCTGCTGCAGTCATTTGGGGGGAGATTTTGACAGAAAGAACGGGTGGTAACTTTGGTATAGTGGAAATGTTAATGATTCAGAGCATAGGTGGCATACTGTATAGCATTACTGCCGGCCAACCTCTTGTTATCTTGGCAGGCACGGCACCGGTAGTCCTTTTTATTGAGGCCCTTTATAGTTTTTGTGAAGATAATTCTGTTGATTTTTATGCCTTTTGGTGGTGGACCTCAATGTGGTGTATGTTCTTTTGTTTTGTGCTTGTAGCATGCCAAGGATTTAATACGCGTCGCTTGTTTACACAGTTCACTGAAGAAATATTTGGGGTTAATGTTGCACTGATTTTTATATACGAGGCGTTTCTAGAGCTCAAGCATATTTATGACGATTATCCCGTCAGTAGTCCGCAAGATGCCAATGTGGCGTTGTTTAGTACGTTGTTGATGGCCTTCACTTTTGTGATTGCTACAAGTCTTGAAACTTTGCGAATGAGCGCCTTTTTTAACAGTCAGGTGAGGCATTTTATTAGTGACATTTCACCCATGGTTGCTTTATTTGTTACGATTATTGTTGACAAAACTGTTACCGGGATATATACGCCAAAATTAAAATTCGAGTCTGTTATTGACTGGAGTAAAGATCGCAACTGGATTGTGGATCCAAAGGGTGAAAACTCAAGCATTGATGCATGGGTACCATTTGCTGCAATAATACCCGGGTTCTTGGGAATAGTTTTGATTTACGTAGAGCAAACAATTGCTTCTTTATGGGTTAACAAGAAGTCACACAAGCTTCAGCGTGGTTGTGGCTATAATCTCGATTTAGCAGTGGTGGGCGTTTGCTTGGGTATAAGTGGTATGTTGGGACTTCCATGGATTGTAGCTGCTCATATAAGGACCAACACGCACGTTAGAGAATTGTCTTACTTTACGACGAAGAATGCTCCTGGTCAGAAACCTGTGTTTTTGGGAGTCCGGGAGCAAAGAATTACTGCCACCTTGTCCCATATTCTTTTGGGTATCGCGATGTTGGTACTAAAGCCTGTTATAAAGGAAATTCCATTTGGGACATTGCTTGGAATTCTTCTTTTTTTTGGAGTTAATTCGTTGTATAATATCGGCTTGATTGAACGAATCGGTCTTCTCTTCACGTCGGAGAAGTACTTTCCTGACAGGCCATATGTGCACAAGGTCCGCACATGGAGGATGTACCTGTATACTTTGATCCAAGTGAGTTTGGTCGCAATGCTCGCTGCCATTGAGCTTAGTCCCGCTGGATTTGCCTTTGCTCTTGGTGTTTTATCTCTCATACCTATTAGGGCCATGCTACAACATTTTAATGTGTTTACTTACAAAGAGCTTGA
Organism: Ichthyosporea sp. XGB-2017a; assembly: GCA_002811675.1. NCBI lineage: Eukaryota > Ichthyosporea > Dermocystida > Chromosphaera > Chromosphaera perkinsii. Next base: position 59,275 of record PDIM01000011.1, on the reverse strand, counting down.
GTCTTTGGATGGGGAAATTTAGCTGCCCAGCAGGCTTAGCAAATTTCTCTTTCCACTGTGCTTGAATGCTTTCCATTTTATTTATATTAGTTGCTTTGATTTTGACGAAAAAGGGGTGTAATTTACAGCTTATATATAGATAGAGAGAGAATGGTGAAAATAAATTAAATAATAGAAGCCTTCACACAAAATTCTTTAGAGCTAATACGCTTCGCTTTTGAGAGCATCTCTAAAGCCTGAGAAGTTGCCGCCCAAAAATCACTTTCACTTGCAGCGCTAGTTTTTGCGTCGAATGCAACCAAACGATTCTTCCTGTTACTTTCATAGTGTAGTAAATCGTTTTCCGGAACCCATCGTAATTCAGTTTTGCAAAACATCAGGATCAGTATACTTCCCTCAGGTACCGAAGCCGGGTCTTTGAGCATATCAGGGTAATCAAAGGGATACATAATCTGCCCCGGCCACCAGCCATAATCTTTGGTATTGCAAAAGACCAAATCGTAAGTGTCAAACTTCACCCCAGTCCTGGCTTTCTTTATCGGTCTTGCTGTTATTGTCATTTCCAAGGCTCTCTCCTTCTTTTTGTTTATAATATCAATAGATCCAACTTTGCCGTCTGTATTCAAGGTGTCAGATATGCTATTCCGCTTTCCACTAGGAGTCAGCACACCCCCATTTGCTCTAATTTCTGGATGTCCTCGAATGTGTTTCATTATATCTACTCGGCGATCAAAGACTTTTGGAACCTGAAAATACAAAACAAATATTGAAAATTAACAACACTTCTTTATCATTTAGTAAACTTCTTCGAATGGCACTTACCCCTCCATTACTTTGTTTGCATCTGCGGATTCCACATTCATATGCATCTTTTCCTGATCGGACGTGATTCAGGCTTATATGCATAATTAGATCTTCTGTGGGACATGCCACTTTACAACCTTTCCACACGCATTTACACATGCTGCCCAAGTCCCCACTACTCATTTCATCTGAAGATGCTTCAGTTTCCTCTCCATTCAAGTCGTTTGCGCTTGAAAATAGTGAGCTAGCAGCAAGCGAAGACCTTGACGCGCCGTTGCCTATACTGCTGCCCTTTGAAAGCGTCCCTGAAGGCGGCAAAGGCGATCCATCCATTAACGAAGGTGAACTTGCAGCCTTGATCTCCTTGTCTATTTTTGAGTCTCCATATTTTGGCTTTCCCTTTTCCAAATTTAATACATTAGAGCCCAAAGACACGAGTTTCGATTTTTCACTACTTCTATCTATGCTTTCAATTAGTTCTGACTCTTTCCTCAAATTGTCCAATAGAGTGCCATTGCCGTTGATTTTCTCAGGGGCAGCAGGTGTGTTCACAGACATTGTCCCCACCCCAAAGCCCTGGTTCCCCACACTAGGGTCTGATATATCCGATTGATTCGTAATCTTTATCTTTGCTGTACAGTGTATCGAGAGAGCACCCAAGGCAATGATCCTCTAGCTCGCACAATAAACTGTTCCAATACTTTATTTGCTGACAAGGACAACTCAGCTTCCAGGTCCCTCCCTTCCTTGTACAATACACACAGCCCCCCTCCACCATTAAATGAAAGATCCACAGTCACAAGAATCAACACCACAATGACTCTACTGTACTTCCAGTTCTAACTTCTAGTCTAGGTGTTCCCCCCTCGGTTCCTCCACTCACCTCACACAAGTACGGTACAACTGCAACTTGGCGGGGGGGGGGAGGGGGGGAATTATGTACTACAGTTGAAGGGTTTGACAGCCGACAGGCGACAGGCCTGAATGATCCTCCCCGGTCCCCCCCTGATCGCTCAGCCCTTGTATGATCCGGGGGTTAGGGCTGATTAACAGCTGTACGGGCTGATCAATGTGAATTGTGATCTCAATTGGCGTTCATCCTCTCTTCTTCCTACACCTGATCCTCCGTTTGGCACTTTTCAGGGATAATTTCGACCATAGGGTCCAGTCAAAGTACAGGTCAGTTGCTACTACTGTAGTTGCTCTACTGTTCCTCAGTTAGACAGTAGACTAGTACTATTTTTATTAGAAAACTGGTTTTCTGCTTGACCCTGGGCCGCTTACCAGAGCTTTCCATAGTATTTTTCGTAAAATTCATTGAGTTCTTCGCGATCGTCCGGGTGGGCGATACTAATAAGGTCTTTTGCTCTTTGTCTCAAATTCTTTCCAAACAAGTTGACACTTCCATACTCAGTGACAATCCAGTTGACATGACCTCGACCTGTTACAACACCCCCTCCTTCTTTAATGAAAGGAACAATCCGCGAAACGCCTTTGGAAGTCCTGGAAGATAATGCTATAATAGGTTTGCCACCCTCGCTCAAGAAAGCCCCCCTTTCGAAATCTACTTGACCCCCTATCCCAGAGTAGATACCGTGGCCTATGCTATCAGAACAAACCTGCCCAGTGATATCCACTTCTATTGCACTATTTATGGCAACAACTTTAGGATTTTGGCGAATAATAGACGGATCATTTGTTATTGAGGCGGGAAGCATCTGTACAAGCGGGTTATCGTCCACAAAATCATATAGCGTACGACTTCCAACTAAAAACGAGGAAACAATATGGCCTGGAAAAAATTTTTTCTTCGAATTATTAATGACCCCGTGGTAAACTAAATTCATTACCCCTTCACTGAACATTTCAGTGTGGATGCCAAGGTCTTTGTGATTTTTCAAGCACGCCAGGGTAGCATTAGGGATTGAACCAATACCCATCTGCAAAGTCGAGCCATCTTCAATCAATGAAGCAACATTTTCCCCAATTGCTGTCATTGTGTCACTCATAGGCCCCGCTTTTGATTCATGGAGAGGAATATCAAAAGGAACCAGCTTGTCGATTTTGCTTACATGTAAGAGGCTTCTTCCGTGGGTTCTCGGCATAAACTTGTTTACTTGAGCAATAACAAACTTTGCTTCAAGAACAGCTGGATAAGAAATATCTACTGAGGTCCCCAAGGAGCAGTATCCATGTCTGTCAGGAGGAGACACGGTTACAAGAGCAACATCAATAGGAAGTGCACCTTTTTCCTTTTCGAATAGTTTGTCAATATCGCTAAGGAAAATTGGGACAAAATCAGCTTGCCCGTCTTTAATTTGGCTTCTCACATTCTTTCCAACAAAGAATGTGTTGATTCTAAATACGTCGGGGAACTTCGCGTGAGGAGCGGTACCTTCGATATGCAAATGACACACCTCTATATTCTTTAATTCGTTAGCTCTACCGCACATTGCTTCCAGTAGATGCTCGGGATTTCCACTTGCCGAGTGAACAAAAACGCGATCGCCAGATTTAATAATTTTCACAGCCTCTTCTGCCGTTGTCACTTGAGGGAAATTCTTTACCAAATGCTTCGGTAACTCTACACACAAAATTTCAAATTAAGTTCCTTTCACCAGATTTGTAAAAGCTCCAACTAAAGTAATTACTTACCTTCCAAATGTACCAACGACGAATGATAATCCTCCAAAACGGCATATCCTCTCCTACTTTCCTTCTTGATTTCTACAGGAAAGAAACGCTGACCTTTGCGAACCAGAGAAAGCGAAGGTAAAAATCCAGCAGCACCTACTGCCTGTCGACAAGTCGTAGTAAGCAGACGACCGCAACAAAGAGTCTTCCCCAATACACGGTTCATTGTTCCATTCCATGTACTGCAGAGCAATATGAACTCTCGGGTAACAAACAAATCCAAACTAGCGAGTGCAGGTGTTGGTTCTGAGGTGAGCGGTAGAGTTAGAGTTGGTTGGTATTCCCTCAACAAGAATGAAACAGTTATTATTTCCCCCGTGGACCGTACAGGCTGCAGAGTGCAGTACAAGTTTGCCACAACTACACAGTCTACTGCATAGCTACAGCTGGACTGGGGAGTGATCCTGGGGGCTGGGAGTCGAGCTGACTGGCAGGGGCGCAGTGGAGATCTCTGAATGAATTCTGATCAGTGATCTGATATGATCAAATTTCTGTGCCTTTATTTTTATTTTATGACTTTTTATTGTTTTTCTTGGTTGAGCCTTTCTTTGTTTTCATGTGTGTTGATTTTTGACTTTGGACTCACCAGAAACGCACACAGATTAGAATAGCAATAGACTATAACAGGGGTGATGTTGGGTGATTTCGAATATGCTCTTTGTTTCGGCATTGTGGGCCTGGTGATTGGTGTATGTGTGCTCCTGAAATGGACAAGCCCGAAAAGGCATCCAAGATCTTTTACAGAAGGATATTTTGTCGATCCGTTTAGTGAACGCGATGAGCATAATAAGAATACTTGCGTGAAAAGGTATAAGATCCCTGTTATGGCGGCCGAGGCAGGTCAAGACGAGCTTCGAGAAGATGAGTTGGTAGATTTATCTTTCGTAATTCCTGCTTATAATGAACAGGATAGGCTCCCAATAATGATTGAAGAGCTGGAAGAATATCTAGAGGAGCGTATTCGAAGATTTGCCGAGACTAATGCGAGAAACAAGAGAATTGGAAATAATCCTGTGGAGCGCACATCAGGATTTAAGTATGAAATTATTATTGTAGATGATGGAAGTACAGACATGACGATTGCTTATTCTAAATCCTTGGCAAGGTCTCACGGAAATGATATTGTGAAGATACTTAAGCTGGATCAAAATGGGGGTAAAGGGAGGGCAGTAAGGTTGGGCATGATGAGTGCAAGAGGTCGTCGAATTTTGATGGTGGATGCTGATGGAGCGAGTAGAATGGCGGATTTAGATAAGTTGGAAAATGCGTTGGATATAGTTGTGGGCGAGTCTTTGGCAGAGGCCTCTGCGTCAAAGGGAAAGAGAAAGTTTTCTCGTTCTCAGAGTGAGAGCTACGAAATGCCTGCTATAGCTATTGGGTCCAGAGCTCATATGGTTGGTGATGCTGTTGCGAAAAGAACTCTCTTGCGAACGATATTAATGTATGGGTTCCATATGGTGGTATACATCTTTTGCGTGAAGACTGTGAAGGATACTCAGTGTGGATTTAAATTGCTGACGCGAGGGGCTGTTCGTAAATGCGTTTCTTCTATGCATGTAGAGCGATGGGCTTTTGATGCTGAACTGCTTTTTATAGGTATGTGTTATGTCTGATAGATAACAATATGTTGAACGTATGAAGGCCCATTTTGACATGATGAACTTGTTTTTACTGTTTTTCATAGCCGAATCGTTAAAGATTCCTATAAGAGAAATTGCTATTAATTGGCAGGAAATCGCTGGTTCTAAATTGCCTCCAATTCAGAGTGCGATTCAGATGGGAAAAGACCTTGTACTTATCCGCTTGTATTACACTTTGGGTATTTGGAAAATAGCGAATGGAAAGAAGTATAACTAATGAAACATTGCTTTTGGGGACAATTCAGTAATGGGTGCGTTAAATAAATTATTGTTACTATAGTTCACGCTGGGAGTCGTCGTCATAGAGCATTGATTTTATTACCAAGAGAGAACCATTCGGGAAGCGTTATATGGAGAGTTGTCGTTGGAAGAAGCTGTTATTAGTGGATAGAAAGATAAGCTCCCGCTCTCCCAGCAGACACACAATAGGGCACCCTGTTGATAGAAAGGCTTAAAACGAAGTATGCTCGCATTTCCACACAACCCAGGTCCTCTAATATAGCCAAGCAGCCTCAAGGCGAAGTACGGCTTCCTTATTGTAAAAAACGTGGCTAACAACTGCGAATAAGAAGGCCCTTCATCTTCATTTACCTTAACCTCATTTTCAAACGCAACCACTAGTCTTTCCCCAGTGGGATCCCATTGCATATTCTGAATAGCCCCCCCAACAACCGTGTCAGTCCCATTCTGAGAAACTGTTATGTCCGATAGATCAGCAACAAGTTTTACTTCTACATTTTCAAGACTCTGTCTACCTTTAAAAATAAACGTATCTTCGAATCCCAGACGATAGATAATCGAACTTCCTTCTTCAGAAAATATCAGACTCTTGCTGTCAAAGCTCCAGCAAGCAGTTTTACAACGATTACCAGACACATTGTCCCATTGCTCATGGGTCCACTGCTCTGTTTCCCATATTCTAAAGCATGCACCTACCGTCGCTGCAAAAAGGTACTTTGAGTCAGGCGACCATTTTAATAACCCATAACCCGAACCAAGGCGCTTCAATGCCGTAGGCACTTCCAGCCCAGTATCCCAAATAATTAAAGAGGCATCCCTCGGACTTCCAGTAGCCAGGTACCTACCATCCGGGCACCAGGATAACGTTGTTACTGGGGCATGGTTGTCATACAGTAGGGCATGGGCCCATGATGTTTTTGTTGTTCCTGCACGTCCTCTAGTGGGCCCACCAATTGAGAATATGTTCGCTTTGGGAACACCTCGCGGTGCTCCATTTATACTCTTGGTCTCCCGAAACCCCCCGAACGAAGTGCCATCACCTGCTGTTGCTCTTTGCTGACTACTATGTACATGCCAAATGAGTGCACCTGTCTGGGTACCCAAGGCTAAACAAGTTCCAGAAAGGGGCTGCCACGCCATGGCACACACATCGACTTGCTTTTCGTGCTTTAAAGGATGACCCTGCCAGGATCCAGTGTCCATATCGAAGAGATGAATAGAGTTGTCACATTTGGCTACCGCAAATAGATTAAGATACTCGTGCCACGCAAATGCTTTGATGGGAGTCTTGCCATACCTAGAAGTTTCGGCATATGAAGTTATTATTTGCTCAGCAGGTGCGAGTGAGTTTGGCGAGAATATTCTATAACTGAAAAGTAGTCCTTCTATAGCATATTTAAGAAAATAGTTTCGAAATATATACTCAAAGCTACCTTCTTCACCGCTGGTCTGATTACTATTTGGAGAAACCAAGTCAGCGTAGTCCTGGAGGCTACTATGGGGATCCATAAGAACACGAACCACCTTTCTCAGAAGCCGCTCTTCCCTTGGAAGAAAAGGCGAATACGCGGAATTGGCCTGCCTGCCCGCTCCCGAAGAACTAGAAAAAGAGACTTTTAGATTCCCAAAGGAGGTAGTATTGCTTTCAAGAGCCTTCCGTACAAATGGATCTTCTGCTCGACTAATAGTGACCATATGGCCGCTTAACTCACACAAGGTGCTTTCACCGTCTGGAAAAACATCACCCCCTGGAGCCCCGGGAACGTGGACTTCAGCTGATAAAATATTCATCTTTAGGTCTTTTTTCTTTCTTGTAATCGTCTTCAGCAAAATCCAAGTCTTCAGATTCTCCCCCTCACCCTATGGATCACATCACACCCCAACAACTGTCACTGCAAACCAACTCCCAAGCACAGAAAAAAAAAGAGAAAAAAGAACACACCGGTGGTACCAAAATATAAAAAAAGAAGTGGAAAGGAACAGCTGATCATCATATGTCTATGAATATGGGGCTCCCGCGGACGAGAATTTCTTTTTATTTCAAGTTTGTGTCTGCGGGTGGGTAGTTGTGCAAATCCCTTTTGTGTTTGACTGGTGAGTTGGGGGTGTGTTGATGATAATGGATGGTGAAGACTTTGAGGATGCGCTTCAGGGATTTAACATTGCGCCAAAGGGTGATTGTCCTCATTTAGAGGCGAGTGTCACAGAGCTTTCTGAGGCGATGCAACAGCTGGTTAATATAACTCGGCCTTGTGGAAACCCAGAGTGCTTGAATCCTCAGACACAGGAGAATATGATTTGCTGCAAGTGTGGGGAAGTCTATTGTGGTCGATATGTGTGTATGCATATGAAGGAGCACAGTTCTGTGCAGGTCGAGCATGCCGTTGTTGCCAGCTTCTCTGATTTTTCATTTTGGTGCTACTTGTGCGATTCGTACATAAGCTCAAAGAAGCTGAATCCCTGGTTCCGACAGTTGCATTTATCAAAGTTTCACGAGGAACCTTCTTTTTACCCGGGAGAATGCGACTATTCGACAACAGACGAAAATGGGACTATTACTCTAGAACTCCAGGGAGCCTCTCAGCCAGGATCGTCGTCCTCCTAATTAACTTCTATGGATACATTTCTTGGTGTTTCTCTCTCTCTCTCCTGTCTCCCTTCCATCTCCCTCACTCACACATACACATCTAGGCAGCAGGGATACTCCACTGCATAATAAACACAGTCGGCTAAGCATTGTCTTTCATTTCATTCACAGTACAACTGGTACCTGCACGCAGCAGCAGCTGGCATCATCAAGGGGGTAGGGCTATCCATCTATCTATCTTTACATGATCATGCTGGGGCATCACATGCATCATGGTTCATAGTATAGGCTCCCTCCCTCATAGTTAGTTGTTTCTGTTGTGCCTCTTGGCCGTGTGCTGTGTGTCATTATTATTATTATTTTACTATGGACCCGCTATAGTGCTGCCCCTCCAAAACAATGATCCTCTCACTCCCGCTATCTCTCCATCCAGCCTCACATCTTTGAAGAAGAAGGAGCAGGAGTGGTATTTCAGTGTACAAAAAGTACTCGACAGAAGGGTGGTGTGAGTTGGGTGGTTGATTCGGTTGTTTGTTTGAGGTATTAGCAAGCGTTTGACTGCCTGTTTACTTCACAGGGAGAACAGTTGGATAATATTGATTGTATTTCTGTTTGTCTTTTTTCTTCGGGCCTTCGCAAACTCGAATCGTTGCTTGTGCTTTTACAAGAATCAAGTAGAGTAGTGAATAACCATATTTGACATCTGATACACTTACGATGACGGAAACTAATGGGCATTTACATTCTTCGGGCCAAGATGCGAAATGGAATTTTGTTGATCCAGCATTTCCCTCGCACGATTTGGATGTACATGAACCTAATAATGGACATGCGAATGAGTTTGGTGGATTCGGCTCGCTGGGTGAATCGGGTGTAGACGCTATGACAAGTTCCCAACATGAGCATATGATGAACAATATCGCAAGCTCAATGAATGAACTGAATTTCGACATGAACGCATATGCTAATGCTGACAATGAAGAGGGTATTTTGGAAAATCTTCCCGAGTATGCATGCGCATATTGTGGAATTCACGATCCATCTAGCGTCGTTCAGTGCATTCCGTGTAAAAAGTGGTTTTGTAATAGTCGTGGAAATACTTCGGGTTCTCACATTATTAATCACCTTGTACGTGCAAAGCATAAGGAAGTGTGCTTACACAAAGACTCTCCCCTCGGAGACACTGTTCTTGAATGCTACAATTGTGGATGTCGAAATTCGTTTTTGCTTGGGTTTATTCCTGCGAAATCGGACTCGGTTGTTGTATTGCTCTGCCGTCAACCATGCGCGTCTCAGTCTCTTGCGAAAGACGAAAATTGGGATCTCAGCCAGTGGCAACCCTTAATTGATGATAGGTGCTTTCTTTCTTGGCTTGTAAAAGTCCCCAGCGACCAGGAACAGCTAAGAGCCAGGCAGATCACAGCAACACAGATAAACAAATTGGAAGAGTTGTGGAAAAACAATCCAGAGGCAAAATTGGAGGACTTGGAAAAACCGGGTGTAGATGAAAATCCCCAAGAAGTGTTGCTCACGTATGAAGATGCATATAAGTATCAAAACGTTTTTGGACCTCTTGTTCAACTGGAAGCAGACTATGATAAAAAAGTAAAGGAAAACCAAAGACAAGATAATGTTGTTGTGAGGTGGGATGTAGGCCTTAACTTGAAGCAACAAGCCTATTTTCAGCTGTCCTTTGCGGATACGGATTTGCGACTGATGCAGGGGGATGAGCTTTGCTTAAAGTATTTGGGTGAACTTCATGCCCCGTGGGAAGGTGTTGGTCACATCACAAAGCTCCCAAACAATTACAGTGAAGAAATTTGTTTGGAATTAAAGAACGGACACAACGCTCCCACGGATTGTACACACAATTTTGTAGTTGAGTTCGTGTGGAAACCAACGTCGTTTGAGCGAATGCACGTTGCGATGAAGAGATTTGCTGTGGATGAGACCTCTGTAACTGGGTATTTGTATCATTGCCTTCTTGGGCATGAAGTAGAGCCCCAAACTATTAAGACTGCTCTCCCTACGAACTTCCGAGCCCCAAACTTGCCCGAACTAAACAAATCGCAAAGTGAAGCAGTGAAAGCGGTCCTACAAAAGCCTTTGAGTCTTATTCAAGGGCCTCCCGGAACTGGAAAAACTGTTACATCTGCTACAATTACTTATCATTTGGTACAACAAACCAATGAAAAGGTGTTGGTTTGTGCTCCGAGTAATATTGCTGTAGATCACTTAACAGAAAAGATACACAAAGCTGGTTTGAAAGTTGTAAGAGTTGCCGCGAAAAGCAGAGAAGCTATTGAATCGTCGGTGGATTTTTTGTCTCTCCACAACCAGGTGAGGGCGAATACAAGATTTCCGGAACTGCAGAAGTTACAGGCTTTAAAGGATGATCAAGGAGAGTTATCATCTTCTGACGAGAGACGGTACAAAGCATTAAAGAGAGCATGCGAAAAAGAATTGCTGAACAATGCTGATGTGATATGCTGCACTTGTGTTGGTGCTGGTGACGTTAGATTAGCTAAGATGAAATTTAAAACAGTTCTTGTTGATGAAAGTACACAGGCTTGCGAACCGGAGTGCATGATTCCAATCGTAAAGGGTGCTAGACAGGTAATTCTTGTAGGGGATCATTGCCAGCTGGGACCAGTTATTATGTGCTCTAAAGCTGGGGCTGCTGGGCTCTCTCAGTCTCTCTTTGAGCGACTGGTTATGATTGGCCATCGCCCTATTCGATTGCAAGTCCAATACCGTATGCATCCTGCGTTGAGTGAATTCGCTTCAAATACATTTTATGAAGGCTCTTTGCAGAACGGCATAACCACTCAAGAGCGTATTTTAAAAGGAGTGGACTTCCCTTGGCCCATTGCCGACAAACCAATGATGTTTTATTCATCTACGGGACAGGAAGAAATTGCTTCTTCCGGAACTTCTTACTTGAATAGAACAGAAGCTTCAAACTGTGAAAAAATTGTTACTCAGTTTCTAAGGGCGGGTGTAAAACCGGAACAAATTGGTGTTATTACCCCGTACGAAGGCCAGAGGGCTTATATTGTGCAACATATGCAATTCAATGGAGCTTTGCGTTCCCAATTGTATCAAGATATTGAAGTAGCGAGTGTTGATGCCTTTCAAGGTCGTGAAAAAGATATTATTATCCTGTCTTGCACACGTTCCAATGAGCACCAAGGTATTGGTTTCTTGAATAACCCCAGACGTTTGAATGTTGCTCTTACCCGTGCAAAGTATGGATGTATAATCATTGGGAATCCAAAAGTTCTGTCAAAGCAATTGCTGTGGAATAATCTGCTTGTTCATTTTAAAGAAAATCAATGTCTTGTAGAAGGGACGCTTAATAATTTGAAACAGTGCGTTATGCAGTTTAGCAAACCCCGTAAATACTTTAACAGAGAGCGAATTAATCGCCTTGCTGGAAACTATGAGCCTGTGGACCCCAATGCATACAATCGTTCGAATTATGAGTTTAAGAGTGATGTTTACTATACAAGAGACCAACTTGGTAACATAGGTTCTAATTTTGAAGGTGGTGCCATTCCCGGTATGCCCGTTCCCTTTGGAGTTTTCATGACCCAAAGCCAGCAAAGTGGAATGATGTCTTCGCAGACGTCTCATCAGTCGTCAGTAAGAGGAGCTGCTAGTGGAAAAGGTAAAAGTGGAAGAGGTCGCAGGTTTTTGGATGAGTCTCAGTCGCAAATGTCATCATTTTCTCAGAATACGATGCAGGATAACATGAGTCAAGCGTCTGCCTATGACCGTTATGGAGAGGGAACGCAGGATACTTTTACAATGGGTGGTGAATTTCAGTCTCAAAATACTGAAATCTTATCTCAAGCGTCGAGTGTCTATCCTGAACAAGCTTTGTTTGAACCTAATTTGGGTAGCTCTGTTAATGGAATTGGCAAGAGAGGTGGCCGAGCAAAATTTAGTAATAGAAACAAGTAGATAGAGTCAATAGCCCAGCCTTCCTTCCATACGCATATCTTTTGTGCGACCCTTGTGAAAGACAAGTTGTGAAAAATTTAGTTTCTGCAGCTGTAAACCGTTGGGTTTAATTCTTTTCGCGTCTCCATTTTTCTTGTAATGGGCGAAAGAAACAGCAATACATCGTGTGCCTTGTTCGAAAGGCCCTTTATGAAACGTCTTTTCGCTTTCCTTTTACCATTTAACTTTTCTTAAGTTCATTTTCCAATTTGTGTTTTTGGTTTGCGCCCCTTTCTTTTGAGTTGGCGCTCTCATTCAGCTTTCCTCGCATAATTTTGCGAGGTTATTGTTTTCGCAGCCAAAATATTTCCACAAATCCTGGTTCCAACATTGGCAGAGAACGAGTCAGTAATAAAGCCCGAAAGAGCCCAGTTTCCCATAAAGTTAATAATGACACTATCCATAATTCTTTACAGCATTTTTTTTATTATCCTACACGTATTTGTTGCTAGTCACCATAATTAGTGACCATGTCCTGAAGCTGAAGATTGCCCTTCGATTTGACGAAGCCATTCCTTTTCGTCGTCATTTAGTTCGCAAATCTAGAATTTCATAAACACACAAAAAATAAACGAGTCATTAGCTTTTCCGTCAATTTTCACAAGCAGCTCTCAAAATCTAAGCTGGTTTCGGAATTTAGCACTTACAATCTTTGGAGGGGGGATATTTCTTTCCCATTTGCTTCCTTCGGGAGCAGTGGGTTGTTTGTATGGATCTGGGTGCATGTTCGTCGTCAAGTAAGCTTCCCCGTCACTGATGAGCTTTTCAATAAGAACAGGATCACGGACACCTGAAACAAGAATCGCCATGGTAACAAAGAAATGAAATCACAGTAGCGAAAACAAAATAAATGTAAGTAACTGCCAATCAAACACACTATGCAATCCAAGCCTCGCGTTTCACCAAGCTATTGATTACCTTTGTTATTATCAAATCTTTCTCTAATATCCAGGGCTTCATCTCTCCACAAAGCTGTATCAATAATCCAACTTCTCGAATTCTTTAACAAATTTTTGTACAATCTCAAAGCGCGTACTTGCTGTGCGGTATGAGTAACACCTTTCTGCATCGAAGCCATGTCGTTAATGTGTTGAAATAACAGACCGACCTTTTGACTAAAGAAACAAGGCAAGTAGGGTGTATGTTCTTATAACAATTGGAAGGGCAGCAAGTAGTTCCGTGTCGTATTCCGAAGGGATCCCAAAAACTGATTCACAAACCTTTAAAGACTTCCCAAACTACTGATTGACCAAAAAAGAACAATAAAATAATAAAGCGAAACTAAAAAAATTAAAAAATAAAAAATTAGTTTTGAAACAGCAACAGCACAAAAAAAAGAGCCTCTGCCGGCTGCCCTCTACGTCTGCCCTTGGTCTGCCGAGGGCACAGAGGAGGAAGAGGGAGGGAGGGTTATGGGAGAGGTGTGGTTTCCGTATTACACCACCCACACATGTAATATAGTAGCAGTCAGTCACTTGTTGTTATTATTGCTATGGAGGGAAGCAAGGTAGGATTATTGGGTTATTGGGATTAGTAGCTGCCTCTCCTTCCTGTTAATCTATCCACCACCACCACCACCCGCCCTGACTGTCCGCCAGCGACACGCCTGCTGTCTCCCGCCACACCCTCTTGGTACATGCTTTGCAGGGAAGGTTTATTTTAGGTGCCCCCTGTAGATGTACATGAAGGAAACATGTCAGAAGAATCTCTAACAGCCTCATTTAACAGCTGCTTGGCTGAATATGCAAAGCTAATTCGAGTGTATCTTAATGCGTTAAGTCGAGAAACGGGATCGGGGTTTTCAACCACGGCCGAAGCGTTGGCAAGCTATGGATACACTAGTAGAAAGAGCATTGTGGAGAGTAGTGGTTGGAGCCGCTCTTCATCAACGAAAAAGAAAGCAGACGATTCTCGATGCTTGAAGGCTCTGGATGATATACTTGAATTAGATAAAAAGTACCAAATGGTTCTGGATAAAAGTAAGTGGAACTATCACATGTTTTCGTTTAGTTGGTCAATCCTAGTTACTCACTTCTACATTCGTTTTTTTTTTTCTTTTAGTTGGAGTGCATCAAGATGTGCAAAAGCAAATCTATGTTAGTGAAGAATGCTTAGATAGTCTCAATCAGTGTATTGTGGAACTGGCAGGGAAACTCAGCAGTGTTGAACATGTCATGGAGCAAATCGTTTTTGAAAACAAAGAAATGTTGGAGAATATTGACAACGCCAATTCTACTTCTCTTACTGTACAAGAATTGATTCGATACGCCCACACAACTAGTTATACAGCAGCTGCTCCTCCTCATTGGCAGCCGGGAGCACCTTTGGGGCCATTTAGCGCGCCTTATCCAAGTGAGATTCAAATGCGTTCCGGATGTTTGTCCAATGCTATGCCAGGTGAGAATTACAATGTGTGCAGTGTGCAAATTATTGAAATTTTAAGCTAACATTATTTGTCTGTTGTTCTTGTGTTTTGTTGTTGACGAATTCAGAAGTAGAAGAGGATGTTGTCCTGAAGGATGTGGAACCGGAAGAGCCCAATGAAAAGCCTAAGGCCTCTGAGCCCCCTTTTGCAGTTCCACCAAGAAAACAAAGTGCAGATAAAGCAAGTGGAGTAATGCACACTGGCCGTCGGGTGATGCCTATTATTAGTCTTGATGTTGAACACGATGACTCAGACTAAAGGATTTTGTATGTCGTGTATATTTCATCGCACCACCACGTCCTACAAGCGTAAAATATCTAGAAATCAAGCACGGGATAAGGGATTGTGTTTCTGCAAATTATGCTTCCATATGGCTTCCACTTAAGCGTATTTAATTTTAGTCCGATAAAGTGGCCAATTCAGTGCTAAAACTACGAGAAGTCGACCTTACCTTTGCAATGACCACCAAAGTCTTTTTCCACGCCATTCAATATATGTATCTGTTCTAGCGAATGCGATTGCGTATTGGACCTGTTTGCCCCCTTGGACATACACCCACCCACCGGATATTCGTTTGAAGGCGCTAAATATAACTTAACTGCTGATACCAACAATAAAGAAACAAAGAACAACTTATAAGACGTAAATTGTAAAAAGTTCGCAATTCGAACAAGCAACCAGCTCACCTTCCCATTACGTCATGGAATGTGCTATATGCAGCCTGCAGGGCGCAGCCGGCTTTTTGGCGGAAAGGTATTAATTGCTACAAAGTTTTTCATTTCAGGTTACGTCTTGCTTTATTTCATGATCGTCAGCTAAGCTTCTTCTCACAGTGTTGCGTGTTGACAGAGTTTCATACTTATGCCTTTGCCTTACCCATCATGTAAAGGGAACGGTTTATAAAGTTCGTTTATTCTTTCTATACAATTCAAGATACGTATGTATCGTAGGAGGGGTGCCGCAGAGCGCTCAGTAATAGGGAATATAGCCTAGGGGTGTAAGGTGTGATATTTAAAACAGCAGAAAGAGAGAAATAAAGGCTGAAAGCAATTGAAACCGAGGGAAGCTTCTCTCTGACAAACAGGTGATGGGAGTTCGTAGAGCAAAACGAAAGGTGAAGAATGAACAGCCAGTGTCAAAATGTGCAACGTCGCACTAAGGTAATAAACAGAGAAGTGAGCAAAAATAGAAGGAAGAGAATGACGTCTAAAAAAGACATTCTTGCCTCACTAAGACTTATTCGCCCGCTTCAACTGCCTTAATTCTTTCAATAATTTGGCATTTTGACTTTCAAGGTCTTCAATTTTTTTCATCAAAGTTTTGTTGATTCTGTTGCATGTCTCTAGACGCGACTCCACTCCCTTTACGTACTCTTTTTTTCTCTTGCGGCACTCACGCGCCGACTTTCGATTTTTTTCGAGCTTGGCTAGCTTTCGCTCTTCTTCTTCTTCGGCAGTGCACATTTGAAATGGGTTTTCAAAAGGCGTCAAATCAAGTGCAAAGTCAGCATTTGATTCACTCAATGCCTTGTTGATAGCCATCGTTTTCAAAAGGGCATCTGATGGAGTGCTGCTCCTTCGTTCGTCTTTCACAGTGTCTAGACTTCCAGCAAGAGAAGGGGTTGAAGCACCTTCCTTTTTGATATTTTTGGGCTTGATTGGAACAGAAGGAGTGCTGTCACCAACACTACCAATACTTCCAACGCTGCCTCTCCCAGCAGGAATCCCCAAAAATGGAGAACAGTCTGATCCCCTTTTACTCGATATACTGTCTCTTGGACTACGAGGCACTATAGGGCAAGCTTCTTCTGATCGCTGCTCATCTTCCAAATCTTCATATGCACCTCCTCTAGTATTATCCTGGGGCTTTTCAATAACCATGCCCACATTGTTCGTCTTGGCTGGACCCTTTTCAAAGTAGTCTTCACTTAAGAAGAGATCATAAAAACTTAGGTTATCCATCACTTTTTTTTTGGCTCAATACTCAAGTACAAATATTAAATAATGCTAACAATTGTCTAAAACTTGCAATAATATACCAGCCACAGTGCAAATAACAAACACACACACACACACACAGTCTATTCACAAACTCCAACACAGCAAGCAAATCAACACGTCAATAAATCTGGCACTAACAGGAATCTTCAAAAGTCTTTGGCAGGCAATAATGATATCATAGAACAAAGTTTGCAGTAGTCCTGGCGTGTCAGAAGGTTTCCTTATATTGGCCCGCTGGCGCAGGCTTGAGGCCCCGTTGAATTTTAGCGAATATTCATATATTTATCCCACTAGCAATATTGTGAGTACAATTATGTATTATGCACCGGATGACGTGTAAACTATTTTCAGCTTACTATATGAGCTCCTTCTTTTCTTGCACGGTCGAATATAAAAAGGTTTTTTCCCTTTAACCCGAGGCTGTAACCGCATCTTTATTGTTACAGCATTTTATGCAGGGCGCGCGCTGGAGTGGCGCAGTGTGATTGGTGACTGCTTGAAAGTTGAAGGTGAGTTGAGAGGAAATGGGTGCAGGGAAGAGGGTCTGCTCCTCCATATGCGGGTGTTTTAGAGAGCCACAGAGGGAGGCTCCCCATACTGGTCAGGGTCATCGCAACTCGCAAGCGATCATATGTTGTGTTATTTTTTTTAACTATTTTTTTAACCAAGTAGGGGTCATGGGACCTCATGTGCTGACTTTTGATTGGGCGGGAGGCTACTCTATTGAAAAGCTCATAGTAAATAGTTGAGCTGTCCTGTTGCCATGGTAACTGGGGGACCTACCAGCCAATCAGAGTATAGAGATGTATACTGGGTTTAGCTGTTTATGGTAAAAAACGCCACCTATAATATAATATAAATTATTCTTCGTCTAGATTTTTTTGATTTTGTGGTCAGCCATCTATAGCTTTAAAATTATTGAAGAAAATCAAGAGCATGAGCAATAGATTACGATTTGCCCAGCAGCTATGAGCTACAATATTTATAGTACTTGCAGCATGAGGCATGCGCTTTTATTTACACATGTCAGCTGGACGTCCGTAGAGTCAAATATGCCTATAAACACATCGAGTGGACATTACAGGTCATGTGGTCCTGCGTGGGAAAGAATTCAAAATGTCACGGGACAGGCGCTTGCAGAGAGTAGCTGTACTACTCGAGTCCCAGCTTCGACTTCAAACAGAACTTGACACAATCTTGCACAATTTTTTTACGGGAATCGTTTCGAGAACAAATATATTTGTAAATAATTGAAGGGTCACAAAACCTCAAGCTATGCCTCTGTTCTCTAAAAAAGGCACAAAAAAATGTTGGTTCTGGGAAAATATACATAATTACAATAATTCTTCAATTTAATACAAAAGAACAGAGGCGTACTACTTCATTGTACTATAAGTGCAAAGCAGCTATAGCTTATAAAAAGGACTACTTGAATGAAATAAGTATTTGTGCAAGAAAATTGCATGCCCAGGTCCGAGCTATCTAACAAACATTCCACACTTGCCCTCTTTAAGTAGCTCTGGAATTTCTGGAACCCATTGGCACCATGCATGCCTTATATATCCTCTGACTAGTAAGCAACAGCAACAGCTAGCGAAGTAGCTCAAGAGTGCATTCGGAAACTGCAAACTATCACAAATCAAGCTAACTAGCATTACTGCAGCTTTTGCATTTCTAAAGACTAAAGAAAGTGAACTTGGGCCTCGCTCGACAAGCATAGGAAGCAGCACAGAGGTACATGGTCAAACAGCTTCCTAGTTTTGACAACTTCTAGCAGCTCCTCTTCTTCTAGCCATTCTTCAAAAGGTAAAGACACCAAGTTTCTCGCAAGAAATTGCTGCTTTACATCAAAGCGCCTAAAAAACAAAAGCCCATCAATATCATCTGATCCGATCCTCGTCTCTGTCAGGCATATCAGATGCCAACATGTGGGAAGCCATTCTCCTTTCTGGATACCAAAATTAAAATCACCAGCAACTACAACAGGAAGTACTGGCACACTGGCGGCACTAAGCTCACAAAGCATCAGTGCCAAGAGAGACCGATTAATTTCTTTCATATGACGGAGCCCATGGAAATTACAGCACAGAAATTGCATGCTACTGTCTTCTACAAGCCTTATACGAGCACACGGTGCCCTATGCTTCATTGTATTCCAAAACCCTCGCCCCTCTCTGTCCACATAAGGTGGAGGATCAGGAAAGTCTATCTTTTCCATTTGAAGAACATCTGTTCGGCAGAGAATACTGTTCTGGTTTTTTGATCCTTCCGAGCAATCTATTCGGTCATACAAAGTTGGCTCCCATTTGAAAATATGCTCATTTCCACGCACTTGGCCAGCTTTTGTTCTTCTGGGTCCCCATGGATTCTCCTGAAGAAAAATCAAGTGAGGTTGGTATATATCCATCATTTGCTTAATGATTCGCCGACGACAATCTGCAGAGCCGGGGCCTATGCTAGTACCATTCACATTCCAGCTAATCGTCCTCAGACAGTAAACACTACTTTGAGAGGCTGCTTCCGCAAACAAATCACAGTTAAGTTCCGCGCTATTTAGCTTCACTTCTTGTTGAAGAGGCACAGATAGGGCCAAGCACTCCACAGCCTTGGTTAACTCCGAAACATCAGACAAATTGCTGAACATGGGTGACAACAGCAAATTAAACACTGAAAACTCAATCTATACAACCCAAATCAGAACCTCTCATCAAGTACGCGCCCCGTACAAAAGCTTAAGGCTGGTGTACATGTCCCGTGGGATGGAGGACTATTCAGTCACCTTGACACATCCCTCACAACACAACAAAATAGGCAAATAAACAAATAAATTACAATAAAACAACAACTGCCAGAAGAAGAAGAATGGGGCGCCAAAAATCCCTGCCAAAAATTAAAATTCAGGGAGCGCTCCCTGTTAAAATTCCACCATGCACGTCTGTGTCCTGGACCCCTGTTACCTGTATGTACTCTGTGGGCCTCCCCCAGACCCCAACCGAGCTTATTTATTCCTGTGCCATAATTCGTAATTCATAAATGTAAAAGGCAAAGCTCTAAGGGAAAGTATATGGTATGGACAGAAACAGAGATGGGGGATCTATTTGCTGGCCAACAGGGAATACAAACCCCAAGTCTGGAAGCGTGTAAGGGAGAAAGTGCCAGTTTGACTTCTAAGAATTTGAGGGAATCGATTCGAAGACGTTTACAGAACACCGATATTCAGTCAGAAATCAAGGAAATTATTGTCAGCATTGGCAAAGGCACTTATAGAGGTGAAAAAAACACAAGTGAACAGAAAGAAAAAGAATGGAACACAGATGGACCTACTAATGCGACAGGATTCCGCAAGGGAAGCGCGGCTAAAGTTGAAACTATTGTCGAGGTTTTGAAACAGCGAGGTGTGATTGAACGAGTTGTGCGTTCTTTAGAGCTAAGGAAAATGATTGAAGAAAATATTGATCAAGAAATCGAGAAGTGGAAACATGAAGGCCCCGAAGCCATTGTAGAAGACTCTGATTGTGTTCAAAAACAGGAACAAAATAGAGTCCCTTTGAATGGACTGCAAGATGCCTCTACTTCAGCTTTGGATCCATGTGTTAAAATCTATCTGGGGAAGGGAAGATGCTTCCTTGATGCTTTAGGGGTGAGTGCGAAAAATGGCAAGCTGGAAGTGTACATATATCACAATGACTCTGTTATTGCCATCCCCTGCGTCCATCTATCTACTGATCCTATTTTTAATGTCGATGTAACACTCCCACTGCGACAACAAGGAATACACCCTATAAATGAACCAACAGAACATGAACCTTTGAGGATGATATTTGTTCTGCATATTCGCGGTCAAGTCGAAAAGCGCCGGGTGGTAAGCGAATACAGAAGGCGGTTGTCCACAGGCAAATATATGTGCAACTTGGAGACTGTTGCACTTGAGGGGGTAGGCAATGAGCGTGCAACTTGTGCTGGACTGCTGGATATGACTGTGGATGTAATTAGCAATGGGATGCTCAAGCCAGCGCCTTCAACAAAGGAAAAGCAAATGTCGAGCCTCCGTCAGAGGCATTTTGCTCGGTCTGTGAGTCTTTGGTTGGAGGACTACTTACATATTAGAGAATCTCATAGGCAAAGGTGCGTGAAGGTCTTTGCCACCGACTCGACTACTGGAAGTCGAATACCCGTTGGCAATTTCTTGTGCAAAATCAAATCAACAGTGTTTTTTGATACACCATTAATCGCCGCACGCTTTGTGAGCTTATTTGGCAAGAATTCTAACGCATTGCGGAATTCTGCATATAGCTCCAACCTTGTCCAACAATCGCAAGATGCATCACGACACCTTACTCATGTTAAACACGAGTGGGCCCCGCTTTCAACTTTTATTTCTCAAAGATGGGGAGATGACAAGTCGCATTCTTTGCTACTTTGCAGTCTTCTTCTTGGATTTGGTCAAAACGCATTTGTAACAATGGGTATCAAGAAGGGAATTGGGCTTTATTCGTGGGTAACCACTATTTTGGAAGATCAAACCGTAATGTTTTGGGACAGCATGAATGGGAAACAGTACCTACAACGATATAAAAGGGGAGCTCAGCCTATTCGCGAACATTGTCACACCCATCCATTTATCACAATTGACTGTCTATTTAATCAACATTGTTTGTTAGCAAACTGTCAGCCAAGCAATTGCTCCAGCTTGTGTAACTTTGAATTAGGGAACCCAGGCCTATGGAAGAAGATATCCTTTGAAAGTGACGAAGGTTTATGGGGATTATCATTTACAAATCCAATGGAACCCCCGAATACTGCTCATGATATACAACTTGAACTTATGGGACAAATCGAAGTTCATAGACGAAGTGCGAATTTAGCTTGTACGTGGAATAACTCTTTGCGGGAATCAATGGGGCGTGTGTTGGCGTTGCTGGAGGAGCAAAAACGAACTTCATTGGTTTCCAATTTCACACAATATAGAGAAATGATTAAGGATAATGTTCCTGAATCCCATGTTTTCAAGGCCTTCCCAATTAATGTGAATAGCAGCAGTGCACTTGAAATATTTGCTGAATGTCTAAAAAACCCTGCATTTAATGAAGTCATGATGGCCTCAGGTGACAGTGTGCGTTTATGCGTAGTAGCACTCATCTTTCCTTACCCGCAAAGCCTCTTTTCTACCTGGGTGATGGTTTCTGCAACATATACTACCGTTCTTTAGAGGCCACAACGAATACATAAACATGTGCAACAGTCTGAACCAGTCCTATAGTTTTTTTTTTCTTTATTTTTGGGCCATGTGGTTGGTGGGTTGCAAAACAAAACATGTCGCAAAACAATAAAAGAAAGGAAAGGGTTGTAAAAGTCTTCTGTTCTCCTGCAAGATACTAAACCAAATGACATTTAAAGTGAAAATGGACAAGGATGGACAAGCGGAATATATACTCCATTTAAAATTCAATGTGCGGTGTCCCAATGTTTTGACGGAGTCCTTTTAAAAAAACTTGTTATTTTACCTTGGGAGTTCTTGGATGATGTTTTCGATGGGCGCTTCTTAAGGGTTTCACGACTCTCAGGACCTTTTGTAGCATCGTTATCAGAAGAAACTCTCATATTTTCTTTGTTTTCCTTAGCATCGCTGACTTTGCTTTGCAAACCGCTATTCATTTTCTCTTTTCCTTCTTCACATGTTCCTGCGATCTTGGGCACCTGAGTATCTGTTACCTTGTTCATAGCTGGCTTGGGGGTACCCAATGTGCTGTTCGAAAGATTGTTGTGTTGTCGATCGGTCCGCAAAGAATCCCCATGGCCTTGCTTCATATCCCCTAAGGGAGTTATGGGCTTCCCCGACATAGTTGTCCCTCCGAGATTCCTGTTGGTGTCCATTTTCGACGCTAGACCCTTGGAAGTTGCCTCTATAACAAAACACAAAAACAAAAAGATATGTTACTTAGTATTAATCTGGGACAACACAGGGGGAATGGTTGTCGTGGAACTTACCTGCATTCAGCCCCATCGAGCTGTATACTAAGTTTGGGTTGGATGAAGCTGTTGGATTGAAATAAGAAGAATGGCCACTATTTCCAACTCCCGAAGATGAAGTCAGAAACGAATTTGAAGCATGTACATTTGTTGACTGGAATGGCACTTTCAACAATTGAGATATTGTTGGTTCCAATCTACTATACAAACTCTTCCAGCCAACACGATCAAACCATTCCAATTTGGCATCATCTAAAACGCCAAAGGATGTTGGTAGCTTTTGAAGATAAATATGATCGGGATTTTTGCAAATAAATCGAGATGCTCTAAGTCCATAGTATGCCAAACAAAAAAGGTACGAGCAATCGTGCTCTATTGGAATCCACCAATCACTCATGCAACTAATATCCATTATGTCACTTTCCTCTCTTATTATATTTTTTATCTCATGAACACCCATTAAGCGCACAGCTTTTCGAATGGCAACAAGCTCCATACATCCGGAAAGGGCATCATCAGCAACACGAAGAGGTATTTCTAGAGGCACATTTTGAAAGACAGCACTATTCTTATAAAATTCAGGACCATAGATACTCACAATCTCAGAAAAAACAGGGAGCTCAGCCGGCATCGGAATTTCCATCTTAAATAACGTACAAAAACATATACCAAAATATTCTAGAGCTATTGTGCGAACCAAAGGAATGTGAATCTGGTTATCAATTCGTGCGCAATTAAGCACAATGTTATAATTCCATTTTTCTTCCATTTCCGGGAAGCCGAAGCTCTGAAGGGTAGAAATAACATTTTTTTTCATCTTGCTGCTGAACAAATCATTATTTTGTATCCATGGTTCCGTGTGCTTGGGAAGACTTGCTTGGCGATAATTATCGACAGTGATTTTCAATAGTCTCTTTAGTCGCTCGTTAAGAAACTTTTGGTCTGGAAATTTATATGTTTCATCACTGTCTGACAATAGCTTATGCTTTCGAAGGGAAAGTTGCTCATCTTCAATTGCAGAATCAATTGAAAGGCCATTGTGTACTCCGTACTTATATGCCCCACACAATAGCGATACATCACAGTCACCTGTCCACCAGGCTAATTCGCTGGGTGTTTCAACAAAGAGAGGAATCTTTATGCCAATGTCTGACACTTGTTTACCTGCTTCAATGTCCCGAATAAAGGGTCTTAGAATTCTATACAAATGGGAAAGGGTCTTCAACTTGCTATTCATGTGTTTCGAATTCGACAAGGCATTTAATACTGTTTTATCGAAAAACAATTCGCACATTTTTGCGTCGTCAACCTTTTCTTTCCTGTTTTCTCCGGGCTCACCATCCTCAACGTTACTAGGCTTATCACTTTCTACTGATATCGGAATGTACTTGTCAACGGTGGCCCAAACTTTACCGTCTCCGTCCCAATTGATCATTTGCAAAATCTTAACGCCAATAGCGTGAAACCCACTTTCAGTGAGTTCAAAGTGTCTGAACAAGTCTGTGTACTTTTTCCAGCGGCAAAGTCCATACGATTTAAAAAGTTTGAGAAAATTCAGCTTTTCTTGCTTATATATTGCTTTACTTTTGGGGAGGGGATTCTTGCCCTTGTAAGCCCGACGCTCGTCAGGCCTAAACTCATCTTCAGCAACATATTCTTCATCAGACCCAGCTTCATATTCATCTTTCTTTGAGAAATGAGATTTCTTATTTCTAGTTCTCCGAGGCCCTTCAATGATAAGCGTATCCTCTTTCGTGATCTTTTCATAATCAATATCAGCTTTGTCGGCCCATTTCTTCCAAAACTCAGGATCATTCATGTCAATGTTATCTTGACTATTGGTGTTCACCACAAAATTAGCTTTTGAAAAAGTGGACCCTGCTACTTCTTCCGGTCTTTCCATATTAATAGTGCGCGTTCGGCGTGAAAGAATGTCATCAATATTTTCATCACAAAAGCTTTGGCCAGCAGTATCATCGTCGAGCAAAGCGCCATAGGCACCCTTCTTCAGAAGTTCTTCGATCTCATCCTTGCTCAGTAAATTTTTTACATTTTCCTTATCAGTATTCCTTCCCGAAATCTTTTGCAATACAGCCTTTTCGAGGCCCATTTTCAAGTTTGCTTTCTCAAACATCTCCTTCTCATAAGAATTGCTGGTTATTAGCCTATACACTTTCACGGACTTTTTCTGCCCAATACGATGACATCGAGCTTGAGCCTGCATGTCATTCTGGGGATTCCAATCCGAATCATAGATAATAACAGTGTCGGCAGCGGTTAGATTGATTCCTACACCTCCAGCCTTTGTTGACAAAAGAAAAATAAATGTATCGGAGCCTTCTCTCGAGAAACGATCAATAGCAGCCTGTCGTAAATCTCCTCTTATACCACCATCCAAGCGCTCGTATGAGTAGTTGCTGAGTCTTATGTAATCTTCTAAAATGTCAAGAACCCTAGTCATTTGGGAAAAAATCAACACTCTGTGACCATTTTCCTTTAGCTTAGGAAGAAGCTTATCGAGTAGTACAACTTTTCCACAAGATGCGACAAGCCTTTCAGATTCGGTTGTTGAGCTTGGGAGTTGACGCTTAATCGTTTCTTCCGCACCTTCAAATAAAAACGGATGATTGCAACACTTTCGAAGATCCATCATCGCATTCATCAAGTTTGGGAGATTTTTTGAAGTAGTTCCTTGGGCCAAGAATTTAAAATTTTTCTCCAATATCGCCTTATAATACTGTTTTTGGGTAGGAGTTAATTCAACTTCAACAATCGTTTCTTCTTTGGGTGCAATTGATTTTTCCACATCTTCTTTAAGTCTTCTTAAAAGAACAGGTTTAAGAATTTTTTGAAGCTCGGTTACACGAGATTCGGTCTTAATATCTCCATATCTGTCCATAAATTCATCATAGTCTTCAGCGTCCGGAACACCTAAGAAGTTGAGCAGACTCCAAAGCTCTTCTATATTATTTTGAAGAGGAGTACCAGTGAGTAAAAGTATACAGTCCACTTTGTACTCACTAAGCTGCTGTGAGAGTTTGCCAGAGCTATTTTTCAACCGATGTGCTTCATCAACTATCATACTTTTCCATGGAATTTTGCTAAAAAGGTTGGAGTTCATACTAACCATCTCAAAAGTTGTGATCACAACATCAAACTTGTACTTGTGTGGAATTGCTGTTCCTCGCTCATTAAAAAAAAAGAGCTCAGTAGACTCAATAATACTCCGCGCCTTCTTTGAACCATGATACACGACAACATTAATATCGGTCAAACTTTCAAATTCTCTTTGCCAATGAGGAATGGTACTGAGGGGTGCAATGATAATATGTGGGGACCTGAGTCCGTGAACATCAGTGAGTTGGTGTATGAAAGAAACAGTTTGCATGGTTTTGCCCAAACCCATCTCATCAGCTAATATACAGTTTCGTTTGTTCAAATAAGTAAACATTATCCAGTTGAGACCTTCTAATTGATAATCTCGCAATGCTCGACCATCGTTATATTCTGGAGAAGTTTTTAAATTTACCCAGTCTTGCAACGCTGGCCTTGTATACACTGTATCATTTTTAGTAGGTACTACAGAAGTTTTCAAAAACCTTTCAATTTTAACATGATCATTGATCTCACTTTCTGTTTCCCATGTACAGTAATCATACGAGAGGGAGCGCCATTTCACAAGATACTTCGTAACTCGTTCATCACCGCGGTATATTTCAGTAGAGTCGATTACTCTTTCAACGTCAAGATAGTTTGAGTTGAAAGGCTCTTCATCCGAATACATAAGCTGTTCCGGGTCTTTCATCAGCAATCTTTGAACCCGTGTAGGTAACAGCCCGTCAGAGAGCGATTCTTTTGAAACCCAAGCCGCTTTTCTATATGACATATCTTTGTATGTCACAAGTATCTCGATGGACCTTTTTCCATCTTCTACGTTTTCACGCCACAGTAGCAATTTATCAGGCACAAGCTCTTCAAACTCCGGATCGGGGAAAATATCAGTACTCTGAAAGGTAGAAGTACTTTCCTTGTCAGAATTGGATGACTCCTCTTCTTCAAATGAGTAAGTTCCCTCTGAACCCTCATTTTTGTAATTAACATCCGCCTTTTTTGAGCGGGACGACTTTCGAACACCCTCCTTCTGAGATGGGTTTCTTTTGCCTTTTGCATTCTTCTGGGACTTCTTGGATTTCTTACGAGAAACAGAAGCAGATCGAGAAGACTTCACAGAGGAGACTTTGGAGGAGCCATCATCACTTTCAACGTCCCTCTTTCTTTTCTTGTATTTATACTTGCTCAGTTTGAATACATCAGGAGAACTACCAGACAGACTGGCAGAATCATCTTCTGAATTTTCTTCAGAGTCAAGAAGAAAGTCCTTTTGCTTGGGCTTTTTCGAAGAATTTTTTTCATCTTTGTTTTTGTTACTCTTGTTTGCTCTTTTAGGCTTTACATTTTCAAAATCCGAATCGAAAGAGTCATCAATTTCCTCATATGAATACATTCTTTTGTTCCGGGTACTCCTTTTACGGGGAACGGGACTGCCTTCGGACACTTCGTCTTCCTCACTATCCTTGTCAACACTAGTGACATCAATCATAGTATCAGCATCATTGTCTTTCTTTTTAGTTCTAGTAGACCTTCTTGGGGTCGGGTCCTCACCAGCTTCTGATTCTTCTTCTGAAGATGTTATCACTTTTTTGCGTCGGCCACTCATCGCGAAGCACAGCAATAATATACGAGACAAAAAATGAAGAATCTAGGTTTCTGGTGACCCAACTGCCAAGTATTTTTCACTTGTTCTTAAGAATATCTATTGAATGTGTCTGCTATGGTACAATATATCACTAAATCTTATATTCAAAAGTCATGCCCTAAAATAGCACACCACAAATCCAGCAAGCAAGCAATCACTGCTCCAGTCTCTACACAGAAAGGAGATGGGGATTGGTTGGTCTACTCTGAGCCCTGGATCCAGTTTTGAAGGGGGACAAGTGACAACAACAACACTGCAGCAGCCAAAGAAGACGAGAAGGGTGCAGAAGCAGCAGGGAATATTCTATAGCAAAACTATGTTGCTACAAACTCTCACCTGCACAGTCCAGACCCTCGAGCTGCAGCCTGAAGTACTGGGGAAAAACTAGGGGGGGCCGGAGGCGGGAGGAGGGGGTTTCAGATATATTAAGGACCCTAACCCTTGACACTTCAAGGTACTATAGTACTATGTATTTTATTATTGTAATCTATACTACATAGTGCCGCTTTTTACAGATTTCACATTTCCATGACAGACGTACACGTCTTCGGACAGTTCGGCCTTCGCGGCTCGCGCACTGCAGCTGCTGTTGCACTGCCAAAAGGAATTTAAAAGTTAAAGCTGCTGCAACTGTGTCTCTGTCTGGTGCAGCGTGTGCAAGACTGAAGAGATAGATAGATAGTTATGATGACAAACCTGTCCGCAGTTCAGACTCCAGAGTCGGGTCACGTCATAATTAGTGGTTCTTTTCAAAAAAAGTTTTTTCAAAGTTTTTTCTTTTTCTGCTGCAAGAAAAAAAGGTTGGAACTTGGAATTCAACCAGTGCTTTGCATTCTTCCCGCCCTTTTTCTTCAAAGCTGCTCCGAGAAAAACAGCCCCACAGATTACAGTCCACAGCAGCAGCAGCAGATGTGTCCCATAAGACAACCCACTGTGTGCGGAAATGAGGGCAACTGTGCATTTTGGGGGCAGCCAGAACTCCTCATTGAAATTGAAAGGAAGGGTTTTTTCGTTTGTGTTAAGCCATCTATCTTCTTGGAAGGATATTTACTATACGAATCATCATTATTTAACTTTTGCAAATACCGCGGGAAATCATATCTCAAGTATAACAAATATACCCTACTACGTAAAAGTCTTCGATCAATATGCAAGGCAATAACCACTTGAATCAAAACCAGGGTCAGAATCTCCCAAGAGTAGGCGCCACGCCAAAAGTGAACTTGTTGAGGAATCAGAATATTGTTGGGTAAGTTAAAGTGTTTTTCGGGCATAACTGCGCACCTAAGGCAAAGAATTCACCTTATATTTTCTGTACAGATATAATAGTCCATCCGATCAGGTAAGTGCTTGTAAAAAAACTGACGTTCTTTCCGTGTGTGTTATACAGTAGCCTAATCCTGAAATGATGCGTTGAATAGGTCATGTCCCCATGCACACAACAATTACTTGGACGAAGAAAGAATCCCCCTCCTGAATTGTAAGTCTAGAATAATTAAGTGGACGAAATTAAGTATATGCCTCCGATTCCTAACAAAATAGAAACATGCAAATACATATACTTTGTTTTCGAAGGATTAAACCTAAGGCCTTAAACAATGAGTTTGTACCCCCCCAGAATCCAGAAGTTGCTTCGGGCTCTACACCAACAGAAGAAGCGAAGCATTAGAAACATTGGAAGATGGGAAAGATCTTCTTGAAAACATGAATCTGAGTAGGGTAATTCATGTTGTTCTTAAGAGTATGCACATTCGCTTGTTAATGCAATATCCATTGGATCCATCCATCCCACAATTGGCGCTTTTCATTTGCAAATCCAGCCCAACTCCAAATCCATTCTGTTATACTACGCACAGAGAAACCATCTTCTCAGTTTCTAAGATGTCTTCTTTGCCTTGCCTTCTTTGTAGTGACCCATTTCACCTTCCGTTTTTATTATCCATCATGCCAAAGCTAATTAACTGAATAAATATCACAACCAGTCTGCCTCTGCTTAAATAGACCAACATCTACATTTCTCTTTCTCCTCGCTCCGTGTGTGTGTGTCTCTGTGTGTTTCCCTCAACACTAGAGCACCAAGTCAGCTGTTTTCCCCATTAACACGTTATAGTTCGGTGACGTGAGCGTGAGGCCAAAACACCACGGCGAATATTGCCGCTTTTGGGTTGGATGGCTTTTTTTCTTTATTTTTCCATTTGTGCCAGAAAAGTTTTTCATTTCATGTCATAAATAATAATTCTAGTTTTGTGTCTTCCTCCCCTTTGCTCTCTTCTTTTTTTCTTCTTGTTTTTATCCTTCATTTAAAAAATAGCAAAGGGATTTACATGGTATACGAATACAAATTAGCCCATTGAGATGAAAATATGAAAAAAACAGAAAAGATTGTGGTCAAAGACCCTGATACCGTTTTGAAGAGACCCAAAAACCAACCCAATGTTACGAAAACGGAAGCACAAAGGATCATTATCCGCACAGATTTTCCTAATGATCCTTTTCCTAGATTCATTAAAAACTCTGAAAGACGAGTAAGTTGAAATATTTGCATTATTCGAATGGCCTAAAAGAGAAAATATGCAAGTGACTAAATTATTTGCTTTCGACTTTAGCTTTTAGTACAAGGCTTTCCCGAATGCAGGGAACAAGATGTTGAAAAGTTGCGAAATCTCGCAGCGGTACAAATCCAAAGAGCTTTCAGGGGATATTTTGTTCGACTTCGAATAGTTACCTACTTGGCAGACATATCTTTGAGATCTTTGGGTGGGAAAACAAGATTTGCAGGGAGTGAATTGGGAGTAAGGGATGTAACCACTCCTCCTGAGCAAAGTGCAATTGATAAAAGGTATCAGGCATATATAGATAATGCGTTAGCGAATAGCCCAGAGACAAAAGCTTCAGACTTAATCACCTATGAAGAATTTAGCGCAAAAATCATTTGCTCTTTTTTTCGAGGTCTTAAGCCAAGAGCTGCTTTCCAAAAGTACTTTATGCAGAGAAAAATTGCAGCCACGAAAATCCAAAACGCCTTTCATTTCTGGAAAGCGTCAAAAGGTCACACTGCATCTTCTGCTATAAACTGTATTGTGCGAGCATGGAGGGGGTACGCTAATAAGATAATTTACCGACACTATGTGTCAATTATCAAAATGTGTGAAGGATTGGATCCTGTTTTGTTGTTAAAATCTATAAGTCCCCGGGAGGCGGCAATCTGTGACAAAGCGTCTGGTTCCTTTATTCGTTTTCGGTTAGGTGGCTACTTCTTCCCTCCAAGCATATATTATAAAATTTATACAAGAAAACCTATTTGTGATTTGGGAAGTTTAGCTCCTCGAGACTACACCAAGAACTACAGCAAGCGGGAACTGCCTGTTATTCGGCATTTAAAAGGAACTCCCAAGTACGAGTATACGGAAGGAGGATGGTATGAAAGGCAGGAGAATAATGGATGGAGGGTCATATCTTTGCGCAACTTACTACCAGAATCAGCTGACCCTGTGACTACTGCTACTAACAAAAAGACCATTCTCTATCACCATAACAAGCTTGCTAATACAGCTCGTAAAAAGCAAGAGAAAAAGAAAGCGAAGTTCCGATGGCTGAGAACTATGTACAAAGAGGGAATGCTGAAGTCTAAAGGAGCCTATCGGACAGATACAAGGGAAGACGACTCGTCTTTGAAGGATTCTATCGATGAGGAAATGAACCGGATGCTTGAATGGACCAAGTCTTTGAATTTTGACGAGTATTCCGAACAATGGACTTCTTTAGCGGTATCAGGATGCTACGAAGAAGAGAATAGAGATAACGAAGATTTGACAGATGGCGAACCAAATGGCAAGCATATGCTTACATCACAGACACCCTTCAGCGAAGGCCCCCCCGAAACACCAATGTCAGGCAGACTTTCCCAAATGTTCCTGTCTCAGCCCGAGGCCTCTTCAGGACACTCGTGATTCCAAGCTTCAGTGTCAGTTTCTCCTTGTCCACCCATAGCTTCAATAAAGCGCCCTTGTTCTCCTTCCTTCGTTCCTCAGGATGTACATACACCTTCGACATACACATGCCATTCATTCAACACTAAGCTGTGAGTCCCTCAGTCCCATCACTCATCAGATATTAGGGAGTCTTGCCCCCCCCCCACTTTCTGCTTTTTTTCTACTCTTTTATAAAATTCGCTCTGTAAAATTCCTCTTTCACTTTTCGTTCTTTTTCTTTTTTTTTCTTTTTTGTTCCTCACTCAAATCTCAATGTCTTTGTTTTGCAAATCGTATTCATTTTTCTTTTTCTTTTTCTTTTTTTTTGTACTTGAGAAGCAGTTTAGTTTGAACCATGAGCATAGCTGGATCATTTAGTGAAGCCATGGAAGGGAAAAATCAGGGAATCCCTGAAGGTGTTGGTTTGAAAGAAGAACCGGTAAAATTCCACTCAGGACAGTTGTGTAAATCAAAAGGGAATCCGCCGCTTCGAGTATTTCAAGATTTCATTCTGCAATTTCCCAGTCAAGTAAGTCGCAAACTTAGATTTAGGTGCCTTATTTCTTTGGTATCACTGTTTTCTAATCATATTTGTTTTCTTTTTTTCAGGTTTCCAAAATCATGTTTCAAAATTATTATACTGCAACTCTCAAAATCAAATATAAAACATCCAAATCCAATGGAGAAAAGTGGAGAACTCTTGTGAAGAACATCGTACTGATGCAAAATCCTCACAGTGAAAATAACGGGAATATCTGTGTTACCGTCAATGATAAAGAGGTAAGCATAGACGTTGCCGATTTAAGTTTTGCTTACAAAGGAAAGATGTTTCACTAACACTGTTCACAAACACTAAATCCTTTATCCAGTTCACAACATATCCAGTTAGGCCATCTATATACGCTCTTCGATTTATTTACAAGCAGCCTTCCCCCCATTGGCTCCGCTTTCGAATTGACAATCTCTCCCTTTACACAATTACAAAAGTGAACCTGCAAGCACCAGAATCCCCCAAAACAATTCACCGGGCTGCTAATGTCATGGAGCAAAACATGAAGGTGGTATGGAATCAGAAAATCCCGTATCTTAATGAACAGGTAGGTCTTGCTTTGGTGGTAAACATACAACGCGAATGACCTGAGTGGGGAGATTTACTAACTCTTTTGTTTCTCAAAAAGAATGTATCAACATGCCTTGTAAGCTCATTGCTCAATAGAATAGTGGAAACCGACTACAAGATCAAGCAAGGGGTTGGTTTGCTCCACAAGGGCCTTCTTCACCGCAAATCGTCTTCAGACATATAAAATTACATATAACACCAGCACAACAGACCACAATTTTATCGGTGATTTAAGAAACCCAGAACTGCTTCAGATATAAAACCCAGCAGTACAAGACACCCACAGTACAGTAGTCCGACATTATCAACAGAGGGAGAAACTGCATTTTGTCTACGCCAAATATAGCATTATGCAAGACTGAATAGTATACTTCAACAATGACTAGGCCTCCCAAATACCACCACTCGTACCATTGAAGTTTTACTTTGAAAGAATGGTATTGCTGCAACCACTGTAAGCTGACAATTAAATATAGCGCTGTCAGTCCAACCTTTGGAACCCATTCCGAAGGTCTACAGGGGCAAGTTAAAAAGTCAGAAAGGCCTATTTCTTTTTCACAAGACGACGCTCATAATGCCACGATACTTACCCAAACAAGAGGGGGAATAAAGATACATTTCCCACAGTAGATAAGATAATAAATATTCTACTTTCAAACTCATCTTTGAGCGTTAATAGAGCCATGGGAAGAATTGCCATAAGAATAGCTTTCTCATGCACATGATATCCGAAAACAAATGAATTCAAGGCACACAAAACTATGCTACCTACAAACTTCTCACATGTTGGCTTCTGCCAAAGGCGAATTAAAATAGGTGATAGCCCCATAACAGCTAAGACAATCGTAGCGACCGGTTTAACCGATGGGAGAAAGGCGTACCCATCCCCACTCAATCCCACAATTCCACTGGTATTATGCACGGAGGCACCCACGAAAGGTAATTTTAAAATCTTGCACAGGAGTATCAGGGCTTTATCAGCAGTGTTATATATAGCCCAGAAATTTGGTGCCCAATACGCATGACAAAGACCCCTTTGCACTGGAAAAAGTCTGCTAAAGATTTGCCCTAATTGAACTTTCGCATACTCCAAGTCTATAGCGAAAGATGGAAATAGAAAGGGACCAAACGATAACGCGAACACAAAGATAACACAGCTTCCCAACTTCACAAAAGGCCAAAACAAAAATTTCAAATCTATGTATAGAACAACAGGCAAATGTGTAGACGTTAGCACAAAAAAAACCCCACAGAAGTCCAAAAATTACCAAGGGTACGTCTTTCTTTACCTTTGGAGAAACAATGCGCGCGTAGCAGATACACAAAGTACACAGGTGCGATGTAAAGGTATATTTGCTTGAAGTTAAGAAGGGCTGCAAATACACCTCCAGACAAAACTCTGTAGCCCTATCAAGAACGTATAGCAAACAAAGGCAATGTTGTAAATACGAGCAACACAACACGGTCAGAGTCGATTTCTATGCCCAATTTTCAAATGAAACTTACCGAATTCATCAAAGCCAAGGAAAAGAGTAAGATTCCAAAAAGGAATCCATTATATTGAAAATGTACGTTGTCAACCATGATAAGACCAGCGTTCCAAGACACCAGGAATGACAAAAGAGCCAACTCCTCCAGCTGTCTATTCCCCGAAGACCTTTCCTTTGAACTCTTACCAAATGGAAACTTTGATTCCTTAATTAGCATGCAGAGCCCAATCGGACACAGCAGCTCTGATAGAATCACAGTGCCCCTTTGAAATAACAAGGCACTTTCGGAAAAGTATGGCTCCTTTGATATGGTAAGCATATCTCGATCAACAAACTGTCCAATTAAGGCCAAAGAATACTCAAACCACGCAAAAAAGGGAGGATAATCCAGTGTCCACTCAGAAGTATTTTCAAAGTACCACTTCGATGTTGGAAGCGAGTGCACAATGGCAAGCCAGTTGCGATGCACATCAAAATCAGTTGAGTAATAAGCTGGAATCAGTATTACTTTTATAAGCACCGCGGCGAAGAACACGAGCCAAGGACCCTGGAAGCCGGATAGACCCAACACATCAAGCGAAGATCTACGCCTGAGTGGTGGTCTCTCCCCCTCTTTCGAAGTACCCATAATGGCTTAAAAGAAGGATGTGTCTGTCTCTTTCCCCACCTCAACACACAGCTAAATCAAGAAAGAAGTTAGAAGGAAACATCAACGACAACGATTATAAATAACTACAATACATAACAACGCTGACAAAAGTCAAAAATCTTCCGTAAAAAACAGGGAGCCGTGAGTCGTGACCCCCTGACTCCTGACTCCTCGGGGTACAAAAAAGCCGGACCCCCCCCCACTGGCCACTGCACTCTGCTGCGGCTTTTTTTTCTTTTTGGTTTTGAAACGAACAAATAATTTGTTGGATTTAAATTGGAGTATTTGGATTGGGATTGATTTTTGAATTTGTTTATTCTCTTCTAAAGTGGGAGGGGTTCAGGGGACTAGTTTGCCTTGAGATTTGGACCTGTGGCTATCAGAGTGTGCCAGGTGTCAGGGGGTGTGGGGGACTATTGACGAAAGTAGTGAAAGGGATCATAGCGAGAGAGAGAGGATACGAATGCAGTTCCGTGTGAGTAGCTTTGTTGCTTGTGCGCAGACTGTAGATCAATGCGGCAGCAATGGTAAGTGCTATGGAGAGTGTGTTGGTGCTGAGTTTGAAGAAGTTATTAACATTTGTTATTTGCCTTATAGGCCTGCCTTTAACCCCGAGTTCGGTTGTCATTACAGGGCGCTTCCAATTTCTAAAGACTATACGACATCCATGCCTTTCGTCATATATTGATATTTGTTCGGGGAAAAATGACCGCTTGTATGTGGTCGAGGAAGAGTTTGACAGGAATTTACGTTCTTTTTTGCAAGACAAGATTAGTAATGAGTATCAAAACTACGCCCATCGTTCGCCTTCGACGCTTAGGGAGAGAAGATCTATAACTGGACTGATTGATGAGAGTCAGCTAGCTTGTTTAGCATGTCAAATTTTGCTTGGATTAAAATGCTTGCACGAGCATGGAATTGTGCATCGTAATTTGTCCATTGATAATATTCTTATTAGTAGTGAAGATTCAGTGAAACTGTCCGCGTATGGATTGTTTTATATGACTGTTAATGGGAGTCATGTTCCTTTCCCTGTGGGATGTCCTCGTTATCTTGCTCCGGAATGTATCGTTTGTGAACCTGATCATCCCCTTTCTACGTCGCCTAAAGTAGATATTTGGGGCTTAGGAATTGTTCTTTTGGAAGTTTATTTGGGGCACTCACTTTTTGATGAATATGAGGAAGACATAAGTACTGAATTGTTTAAAAAGATTATTTCCTTGGGGAGTTTAGATTCAAGTGGTGATTCGAGGCCATGTAAGGACAATAAGGTAGTGAATGAGATTTTACTTTCGCACAGAAAGACGTCAAATTTTATGAGCAAGCAATTTCTGGACTTCCTATCCTCTTGTTTGGTATTTAACCCCACGAATCGTTACTCAGCTCGCGAGTTGTTGGGACATCCTTTTTTGCGCACCGTTGATATCTCATACGTTGAAGAATGGTACACATGCAGTCCTCTGCTTAGGTGTGTAAGCTTAGAATCTGGAAAGCATTCCTCTGAGTGTGAAGTGCCATTTTCTAGCAAAGGATCACGTAGGCCATCTATTGCGCCACCATCTCCTCTTAGCAGCAGACATAATCGAGGAGATTCAGTCGCATCAACTAATGAGGACCATATGGTTAAGGATAGAATGGGATCCTTTTCAGAGCTTCGAGGGCTGCAATCTTACGGCCTTTCATCAGAAATGGTGTATGAGCTGTGGAAACTTGGAGGTGGCGATCCCATTGCGGATATGTCAAAAGCTGGGGCTGTAGAAGTTCCCCCGCCAATAGTGCGGTTGCCGGCCCTAGTACTTAGGAGCGGTAAAGCAATTTCTGATGTGAGTGATTCTGCTAGCCTGTTCGATTATACTCACGTAACATTTGACGTAACTCTCCTTGAAAAGAGACTTGAAATTGCCTTTAGTGACGTGGATGACATTCTCATCAAAACTTTTCATGAATTAAACATTGGGATGAAAAAAACACGGTCTCCTGTTGAAAGTGATGGCGAGTCGGAAAGAGATATTTTAGAGGTTTCTTTTTCAGAATATTTAAACTCGCAAAGCCTCCCCTTGATCATTCGCGATAAAGATGTTACCTATCAATTCCATCGAATTGTTTTGTTTAGCCAACTACTTCTTTCCTACCCTTTCGCTCGAAACTGTATTGTAGAAGAAAGTAAAATTGATATTCCCCCACTCATGCGAGGTAAAATTTGGTCAGCAATACTTGGATGCCCCTCACAGCGAGAAATGGATTCAGTTTATGTAGAATATGATAAGAACACCCCCCACTCTATTGACAGGCAAATTTCTGTGGATATACCTCGATGTCATCAGTACCATCAGCTTCTTTCTTCCCCAGACGGCCACGCCAAGTTTAAACGCCTTCTCAGATGCTGGGTAGCTGCGAATCCAAAATGGGTGTACTGGCAAGGCTTGGATTCGGTGTGCGCCCCATTTTTGACTCTGAACTTTGCAAACGAAGCTCGTGCTTTTTACTGTTTTAATGAGTTCGTCCGAAAATATTTAAACAATTTGTTTCTCCCAGACAATTCGGCTGTCATTCAAGAATATTTAGTAATATTCAAGCACCTTACCTTTTACATCGCACCAGAACTAGCAGTGCATCTTCACGACATCAATTTTATACCGGAACTTTATGCTATTTCATGGTTTCTTACTTCGTACACGCATATTTTCCCTATTGACAAAATATTTCATATTTGGGATAGCCTTTTACTTCACGCGAAAGGAATGTCGATTGCGATTGCTGTGTCAATTTTGTGTCATCTTGAAAGTTCATTGATTCGCGTTAGTTTCAACGATTGTATAAATATCTTCACAGATGTTGCCGATCTAAGTACCGAAAGCATATTGTCAAAGGCCTGTGAAATTTTAGAACGCACCCCGCCCTCTGTTTTATATAGGGAGCACGATGAAGATGAAATTAAGAAGCGTGATGAAGAATCCCCACCATCTCGAAAACAATCTTTTGAAGGGTCCAGTAAATGGTGGAATTTGGTGTTGCCCCTGGATGTAAGAAAGTTGGAGCTTTGTCCAAGAATTTCTTTGGAGGATTTTATTTCGCTGACTGAGAATTTTAAGTTTGGAGAACTGCAAGTTGTTGCTTTGGATGTGCGGTGTATTGAAGAGTGAGTATTACATACAGCCCAGTTAATGTCTTTTGTGTGCGTGTGCAATGCAAACTGTTGTATTTACGTTTTATTTTTCTAACCACTGCTTTAACCACTTTATAGGTTTACGAAGATGCACTACAAAGGCTCAGTGAACGTATGTCATACCACATTTTCAGAATCTCCAGAATTGGTTTTACCATTCAAGGGCAGCATTGTGATAGTAATCGCTAATAGAGGAAAAGAAGGCACTTCGAGTGCGGAGCAGCTTGTTCGGCTTGGAATGCCTTTTGTGTCTGTCTTGAATGGGGGCATCGAAATGTTACGAATTGACTCGAGAACATCGGGAAAGTGCACTTCATCTAATTTTGCGGATTCTGAGTATGTCATGTGCTAGTCTGAATTCTCAGCTTCCACTTCAACACGGACTTCCCCATCTCGAAGGTCTGCCGAAGGTCGTGGTTCCACTGCCCTTTGATGTATCGTACTGGACTCCG
The DNA here is from genome assembly GCA_002811675.1 of Ichthyosporea sp. XGB-2017a. Classification (NCBI taxonomy): domain Eukaryota; class Ichthyosporea; order Dermocystida; genus Chromosphaera; species Chromosphaera perkinsii. The sequence goes on along the minus strand of PDIM01000011.1, from coordinate 21,306 downwards.
AGTCCTCGGGAACTACCGCTGAAGTTTTCTTGCGCTTGAAAGTGGTAAATGCATCCAGCACCAAGTTTTCTGTTACCTTTCGCCGCTCTTTCATAAATATTTTTTTTAGAAAGACCTTTTGCTTTTCGCTAATTTGTTCTTCCAGCTTCTTCGTCTGTTCTGGGTGTTTAGTGGTGGAACTATACAAGAGGCGGGATATTTGAAATTGCTCCCTTCTTATGGAACGATCAACATCGTAGGGCACATCTGGTATGGCCCATGCAATAAAGAACTTCAATTAGAACATTTCAAACGAAAGCAATTCAATAGTTAGTGGCGTCACTTTAATTTGTGGTGTGCATTGGTTGGCTTGACTTACCTTAATGCAGAATACAATATGTTCAAAAAGGACAATGATCCAGGTGCTAGACAATCCCCAGTCATCTTGAACTGTAAATCTCCAGCTTGATGTTGTAGCGAGCATAAAGGCATTCGTTACCACCGCCACTGCGCTAACAAATTCAATTATAATGTACCTGTACCAGGACATGCATACAAGTTAGAAAATATTGACAAGCAAGCTAATAACATAATATTCAAAAAAAACTTACCATGACCCAATTCCGCCGGCCCGCAGCGAAAAAGGTCTTTGAGCTCGTATAAGTAGATCTTTGGTTGAACTTCGAAGGTCAATTGAGTTGAAAAGCATAAAGATAAGAGGAGTAAAAGGTAGGGCAGTGGCAAAGATCGTAACATACCCAAACTGAATAACCTGCTCTGAGAATTCAGCTATATAAAAGTTTGGAGCTTTGTCTTTGTAAGACTCTTTTTCAAATTCATGCCTGACCCTCTTATGACCGTCCTCGTCTTCTTCATCATCGTCAAATATAAGATCTTTTACTTTTTTGTAATATTCTCTGTAGAGAAGTTTGTACAGGGGTCTAACGATAGCCAAGGCAAGCAAAGAAGTGGCCAATAATGACAGGCAAGAAGAGCCGTCAGCTTCACCACAATTATCTTGCCAGCGACCCAGAATTGTTCGTTGTTGACGAAAAAATGCGGTGTAATAAAGGGCACTATAAGAATTAACAAACTGAAAGGCAAATGTTTTGAGAATAAGGGAACTTTCGTATTGTGTTTGCGTTCGGTGGTTTTCCCAATCAGTCAGAGAAACTGCGACTCTGTTATATATTGACTCAAGCACCAGGATTGAACCAGCATTGATAACAGAAGCGAGTGCTGATGCAATACCCTCACTTACAGTTTTGGGGCTAGTCCACCACTCTGTAGTCCACGCTACCCGAAATACGATAACGCTGGTGACGCTGGCGAGTACGAGAAGAATCATTGTTAAGACAACTACGCCGCTGCCTATCAGTCGTTTTATCTTTTTAGAAAACGGAAAATCGAACTCTTCTTCTCCCGTTATTGGGTTAACTACTTTTGTAACCCCAACAAATTCACTCCTATCAGCCTCTTGATGTTGATAATCTAGAACCCCCCAGCTCTGTGCAAGCCTGTTTGATCTTCTCTTCCAGAACTCCGAGAACAAAGTGGCCCATATGCACAAAAAGAAAGCGTAGTATGGTGTTACGTCATTATCTACCAATTCTTGAAACTGTCTGTCCCACGATGCGGTGGAAGAAACATTCAACGCCCTTCTAAATCCAACAATAGCAACGACAAGGCCAACCAAAGATGCAAATATCATTGCATTTGTATAGAACCCTTTCCAAGAGAAGTAAAATGCTGTTTTTTCTCCAAAATAAGCTCGTACGCTGTTTATAGGCTGAAACTTAGCTTTCAGATTCCACTTCGTAAGCAGCTCTCTTCGGATTTCCTCTGTATCATGAACACTATAAGATCCATTGTATATGTTCAAATGAACCAAATAGTTAAACCCCATTGCATTAAGTTCGATGTCATCGCTGTCGCTTATATTTGTAGCGTGCAACATTTTATGAACCATATAAGACCGAATACTTCGAGAGAACATTTGCTCTCCTTTTTCATTGTTCTTAAAGGCCCACTTTTTGTCTTCATCAAATGGAGCATAGATGAGCCTGAGAGGTTCTTCGACCAAGAATTGGTCAAAGAAACTCTCCTCTCTTTTGTCCACGTACGCATGAGATGAATTCTGCACTGAAGCCCTAGGTTCCATTCCTTTATCACCTTTATCATCCTTGGCGTTCTTGTCCTGGACTTTGCCCTTCTTGACTTTGATAACATCTATATTAAGAGGGACTTTTACATGCCGCTTCATGGCTTCTTTACACAGCAGCTCGTACGAAGCGGTCACAAAAATAAATACTCTTTTCTTGTCTAACGAATGATACCTCTTGATTGTGCACCCTTGAGCCTGCACTCGACTTTCAAAGAGTGCCCGAAGATTTGCCCCGGCTTCAACGGAAGCTTCAAGATCTTCTTCTTCCTCTAAAGGATCAGGATCACTTACTTTGAAATGGGTCAAATTGTAAAACACAGATGTTCCTTTCTTTGACATTAGATTCTTTTGCCTAATTTTATCTAACTCAATTTCCTTATCAACTATATCGTAGTACAAAATTACGTCACAGCCAATAAACTCCCCTGCTGCATTGTACAAGCTCTCCTTGTCTATGCTGCTGGAGGGATGTATTGCATAGTCTTCCTGCTCCTTATAGTCCAGTACCTCTTGCTGAATACGGATATCCTCCTCCCGTGCCAACTCCTCTTCGTTCTGGTAAAGACAAGGGGGAGTTCCGGGTTCGCTATCCCTCTCTTGTTCAGCAATCGTATAAGAACCTGCTCCAAAGGATGCTGACGAAGACATTATATCGTGCTCTTTCACGTACAAATCTTCTTCCCCTGAAGATGGACTTGCTGGCCTGCTGCCATTCAAGGCATACCCCTTCTTCCTTTGCCCTTGCCCCTTTCCTGTCCCGTCGTCCTCCTCCATTTTCCATCCCTCGAGGAACCCACATGGAATTAATTTGGGTTTCTTATTTGGTTCTATTGGTGAGTACCTACGCGTACATTACTATCCTCAATGATCTAATCCTCAGCACAAGTTTGAAATTTCCATATGAAAAAAAGAAAAAGGAAAAAAGAGAGCTTACTTCTCCTAAATCTGAAAGTTGTATTCAAAAGCATGAAAACACAGAGAGAAAATTAAGAACAAAAAAGAGTCCTCAAAAACAAAACCTCACAACAAAAACATTTTCTGGCACAGGAAAAAGAAAGAAGCGGAGAAGATATAAATAGACAAAAGATCAAAAAACAAAAAAGCCCCACATGAGGCGCAGCGGCCAGCAGTTCTTTATTATTCACGTGGAATTTTTGCTTCCTCTGTGTTGTTGTTTTTATTTATTTTCTTTTTGTTCAAAGGGGCGTGTTGGTTTTGAAACATTTGCTAGGATTAGAGTTTCTCCGTGTTTGGGATGGATATTTGACCATAAGAGTAAACGATATAATGGCAGGAAAGGATAATGTGGGGGATCTGTTACGCCTGCGTGGATGGCATATTTCCGAACATTCCATTGCCGAATTCCAAGAGCACGGGAAACAGGCAAACACACAGAAGTTAGTTGAGCAACTTATTCGTAACCTTCTTGATGTAGATTTGAAAGTATTTGGCTCCCCGTGCTTGCCGAGTGACATTGGGGAGAACAAACCCCGATTATTTACTCAGAAGTGTGTGCTACAGGTTGTTTCGGTGAAAAGTGTTAGTATGTCAAAAGATCAGCATAACAGTTATTACTATAACGGATCTTTGAGTGTTCCAGCTTGTCAACAGCAGTTTATTGTAAAGGTGACAGATGGCACGTCTTCATGTAAAATACTTGATGTTGATCGGTTGATTTTGAAACTGAATATTGATACACCACAAGGAACAAAATTATGTTTAAATCCCGAAAAGCCAGGTGGTATTGGAATTTTCAATGGATATTTGGTGCCTCTGAAAGCAGACGCCGTGACAGTTCTAGGGGGACGTGTAGAGGAACTGTATGAAAAATGGAAGTTAAATAGACAGAACTTGTTGGTGAAATCATCTGGGCGTAAAGCGAAGGTGGCTTCCGCCCCGGTAGAAGATGGCAAGGAGGTGAGCCAAGTAGCTGCCTGTGGACCTCCTCCATTTGTCCCTTTTGAAGTATCATCCGCCAAAAGTACTGGGGGAAGAGACTATACCTCTCGTAATAATAGAAATAAGCCAAAATCGGCCCAGAAGCAAGAAACGGAAAAAAGTGAGTCCAAACAAGGGTCTAATCAAGGTAACAGGAAAGAAGAAAATAACTCTGGGAGTGGAAAGCCACAACAGGCAACTGAGTCTAAGCAAGGCTTAAATCAAGATAACAACAGAAAGGAACAGCGTAAGAAGACTAAAGATGTTAAGCAGAATCACAAAAAGGGCGAGGCTGTGAACGGTACTAATGAGATTGAGAAGAAAATGGGAAAAATGGGACTAAATCCAAACTCAGCCGAGTTTAAGCCAGGCGTTTCCATTGTTAATCAAACTCCTTTACACGACTATGGAAATAGTTCTAAAGGAGGACCTCCAATGTCAAAAAATCACAACTTGAATCAGCCGAGCACTCGAGCAGGTGGGAAGTCCCATCAGTCCCGCCAGGCAGAGAGAAGGAGCAGTCATGGTCATCACGAGAACAGGTCAAGAGGAGATGGAGGTATGGGAGAACGAGGGCAGGGGGGAGGAAAAGGAGAGGGTGATGGAGGAGGGGGCAGAGGGGGAGGTAGAGGGGGGAACAGAGGAGGCGGTAGGGGCGGGGGTAGAGGAGGAGGAAGAGGGGGGAGAGGGAGAGGAAGACGGGGAAATTGACATAGTGCAATCATTTGGATATAAATAAATGCACAAAGGAGCGAAGCGTGAGATATACTTTAGCTTTCATTCTTATATAATACAGAGAATTTATTAAAATTGTAGCCTTTTCGGCGAATGCTCCGATGCCTTTTCTTCAGTTATATTACAATTTTTGTGCAAGTCAGGACTTTCTTCACTGATGCCATTTAATTTTGGAGAATTGGTTACGAAATTATCCTTAAACGATGAGCTAAGAACTTTGCGCTCCTCAAATGTTCCCAAGTAAGAAGGATACTGATCTGGGGTAAAAAATCTTTCACTAAAAGCATCACTACTTCTTCGCGAATTCCCCACTTCCACAGACAAAAGCTTGGTCATACTACCAAAGCGTGAACCTGTTGGGAATGAAGTGCTCGGTGTATAAAAGTTCTCCTTTCCACTCGATGACGAATACGACATTTTATCCGATAAACTTGAGCCCTCAACTCGCTCTGGTGTTACATTAGCACAACTGTCTTCATCAGTTTCGACGCCATTTTCGCCTTTTGTAGATATATTGTGCGCCTCGCCCTCGTCCAAATTCTCTTTCGAACTGATGTCACTTTCATTCGCCGAAGCTACGGGTGTGTGTAAAGCATTCCTAGCTTGAATGGCATCCTCCACTTGCTTTACCCTTTCTTCTTGGTGAGGTATATACTCCTCGTCTGTGTACTGCTCTATATTCACAACTGATGGTTGTGGTTGAGCAACGCCACCAAGTTCACTCCGTTGCCTCAGCGGACTGGCCCCGTAGTCACGGATTGGGGAACCTCGAGGGCTATTTAGCGAATGCCGCTCTGTAACAGGGCTCATACTTCGTGGGCTTTGAGAGCGAATCGGACTTCGTGTCATAATTGGGCTCGAATTTACTGCTTGCACCGCTTGAGATACAGATTCCGAGCTCACAGCCTCAAAATTATTTGTTGGGAGGGCATACTTGGATTTTTCTTTGTTGTGCTTATTAGACAAATGAAAATACAAGACAACGGTGCCCAGGAGCATCAAGACGATCACAACGGGTACCACAACCAAAACAGGAATCCCCATACTATCTATAGAACAACACAGCAGTCAAACAATCCACTCGCTTAACAGCTTCTCCTCAATGTTGATTGTGTTATCTTCCTTGACCTATACACTGCAATCTTCCTTCATTCACCCTTCCGTGCTGAAATCTGAAAGACGCCCCTTCAGCCGCAAGTTTGACAGGAAAATCATAAAAAAGTCAATCAAAACTGTCCCTTTCCACTCGTGCCACTTGGGAGTTTCAAAGTCCGAGGCTGAAAAGGAGGGGCGCAGCAGGGGCCGGGCGCAGAGAGGGGTGGGGTGCCGCAAGCATCTCCTTCCTCGGCATCTCCCTCATGCTCACTGCACAATGCAATACTGGATTGTCCCAAGGTACCTCACTCACTGCATAGGGGAAGGGGTGGTCAAGAGACACAGTGCAGCTGCAGTCTGAAACAAAAATTAATACAGCTGCAGCACCATCCCCTTCCCCTTCACACGGACACGATTACCAGCTGGCGGCTGGGCGCTGGAGCCTGGCGCCCTTGGACTGAGACAACACACCACAACAAGGAGAGCACGTGTATCAAATGAATTTCCGTTGTTGTGCGCAAGGATTTTTGGTAAATAGTCCCAAATGGAGACCTCAAATGAAACACAAATACTCGAAGTCAGATGAAGAAAAGCGACTTGAGGAAACCCAACTCAAGAGAAAATGTTGAGACTTGAGAGCCAAATGTAAGATGTTTCATTGGCCATTACCAAATTGACTAATAAGTAATAAAAGTAATAATTTTTCCATAGATGAGCCATTCTGGCACAACTAATTTTTAGTATGGGCCAATCCACATTCCATCCTAGTTCCTACCTGCTGAAAAAAATATTTTTTTTGTACTTTTTCCTTTTCTTTCTATTTTTCTTTCTGCATTTCTTTTGTTCCATTGTTTCACGGTTTCCTTCGCCTTTTATTTTTCTTCATCTCACACCCTTTCTTCTTGATCTTTTAAATTAAAGGAGTTTAAATCTTTGAGCAGCAATCACGTTGTGAAAGATACAAATAGCTGCTTCAAACCGGTCCATTATGACGACTATACCCAACGTTGGTGAACGAGACGTAGTCTCTGAACTCCAGTTCTTGAAAAAAAAGTACACCCTTCTCGAAGGTGAAAGAAATGCCTACTTTGACATTTCCTCCAAGCGAATTGGGCAAAATAGAGAACTAATCAATTCTATCCAAGAAGAAAATAGAAACATCTTATTGCAGATTAAAACTATTAATAATCTTGTACCGGAAAAGTACTTTGATGAAACCAATGTGGGAACTGCAGAGCAAAAGTTGATTGATCGTAACTTTTTGTTGAGAAAGCAACTTGATGACATAAAGAATGAAAAACGCAAAAAATTAAATGAAATTTGGAGATTAAATGATGAACTACAAATTGCTCAAAAAGACGCTAAGAGCTTAGAAAAGTCATTGATTCCAACAAAAACTGATATTGAAATCAGAAAGCTTTATAATAGAAAAGAGAAGACTGAAATGCAATTGCAGGAAGCTCTCAATGTAAAAAGAACATATGACGCTCTGATAGAACACTTTAATGCCATTGCTCGGGAGTTCAACAACAAAACAGAGGCGTTTGATATAGCACTAAAGAAGTCAAATATGGAGCTTGACAGGCTACGTGAAATGGGCACCGATTCTGCAATGGCCAGGGATACTGCTCTAAAGGATCTTGAAGTAATTGAGGACGGTATAGGTACATCACGCCGCGTGTGGGAGAAGAAACTGGAGAGTTTGAGGTATGAGCTCAAGCAACAAGAAGAAGAAAAACAAGAGGTAGCCCCCCTGAAAGGTTCAGAGCTGGAAAGAAGGGTTGAAGAAGAAATAATAATGGGTTCTGAAGAGCAACTTTATAAATCACTGGAAAGTATGGAGCTGATCGAAAAGCTTGATATGATCAAAGAAGCTCTCGGTGCGCCTGAGAAGGCGGATATTGACGAAGTTTTGGACAAGATAGCTCTTCAAAACGAAACTTCATCACATTTAGAAAAACTTAAAGAGCAATACCATAATCAGATAGACAACCTGAACGATGAATTGCAAACGCTTAAGAAGTCTTTTGAAGAATATAAATGTAAAGGTACCAATGACGATTCTATTTTTGTCAAGAACGTGAGCGACGAAGTGTCAGAAAGGAACGAAAAAATGGAGGAGAAATTGCAATTCCAGAAGGAAGAATGCTCAAAAGCTAAAGATCTCCTTGTTCGCCTAAAAATCGGCACGCTTCATTTAACCGAGAAGCTGGAGTTACATATGCCTCAATACAATGAAAAGGTTGAAGAGCTTAACCCTGCATCGTACGAAAGTCTTGCTTCATATATCTCCATTATTGAGCGCAAGCTGGTAGACTTGGTTAATGCAAATGAACAATATGCTCAAGAACAGGTAGAGGATGAAGAAGAGGTCACAAAGGAATCAAAAGCAAAGCAGGTGTCAGAGCAACCCCCTCTTCCCGAATACAATAATAGAATTACTTTTATTGCCACTGACAAAAAGAATGCTTCTCAAGGGATGGACAGGGATATGTATGATCATGACGACGCTGATGATGATGTTTGCTTGAGTAGAGAAGCAATGAAAAAGAGAAGTCAGCTGCTTGTAGATTTTAAGAGGAAAAAGGGATTTGGAAAGGGGAGAAGAAGAGGGCGAAAGTTTTAAAAAAAAACATTTTCTTTAAACACAGTTCTTGATTTTCTTAAACCACTGAGGCTTCTCGTTTTGGGGCTCATTTTCTTTATCAAGATCCTAAATTTCAAAAGTATACAATTAATTCCCACACAATTAGTGTCAAAATTATCAAAATTGATGAAATAAATTAAATATTGGGCAAAAACATATACAAACCTCATCTGATACACATTGACTATATGAGGCGAAGCCAATGTTGTCATTGCAAGGGGGTAATTTCTTCATTTGAGACCCGACGGTAGCAGTTTTCACCTTCGCTTTCAAGTTAATTATTTCTTGCTTTTGGGCAAGAAGAACCTGCATGTCTAGATGCAACGAACTATTTAGTGACTGCAGCTTTTCATTACTACGATTCGTTAATTCCAGTTTACCAGAGAGAGTGTCTATTTTCTTCAAAAGTTCGCAAATTTGAGCATCTTTAGACCGAATCTGGTCCACCAAAAAGTTATGTGGCTGTTTACATTCACTAAGAAGCCTTTTTAAACTTTCGATCTCAATATCTTTTGCTTGTGCGGCCTCAGTTTCCATGAGAACATTTTTTTCCAGCTTTCTATTTTCCTTTTGAAGTTCAATCACTTTCTTTGCAAGCAAAACGCTCTGTTTCATTCTTCTCTTGTTAGATACAAGGTTATTGTTGAAGTTATCTACACCACAAGTTTTAAGTAAATCGTCTCTGGGATTCAGTCCACACGTTTCAGCAGCATCGAGCAGCAAATGATCCAAGTTATCTTCCACGGCAGCGAAATTCTTCACTTGATCAGACGCCTCGTCGAGGTCAAATTCCAGCTCCCGTATCCGTTTGCTCGTTGCGTTTTGCAACTCATAAAATTCTTTGGTTAGCAGTTCAGTCTTTTTTCGGTAAGTTCCAAGTTCATTTTCAGACTTTGCAAGTGCTTCAGAGCATTCATCGCGCAGCATTTGCATCCTTTCGAGTTCAAAGTTCTTCATTTTAACAGAGTTCTGCAAATCTGCAATTTCACCATCTGCTTTGCGCTGGTACACTCGATACTCTGCAGTCACATTTTCATACTTTCGAGCTAGTTCCTGGAAATCTATTAGACTTCGATCCCGATCAGCACACGCTAAGTCTCGGCTTTCTCGTATACATCGAAGTTCTCGTTCAAAACAGTCTTTCTGATTTATACGAATTTGCTCCAAGTCTTGATGCGTTTTTTGATGCAGCTTCTCAATTTCAGTTTTTAGCTCTTGCTCGTACTTTTGTTTTTCTTGATCACGTTCGAGGACATACTTTTCATACATTTGTTCCTTTGCAGACTTAACATCGCTCAGGGCGTCTTCAGATTTATGAAGCTCTTCTTTAAGGTTAACATTTTTTTCAGATAAGGAATCTATCTCCTTTTCTAAATACGATTTGTCCCTATTTAGCATATTAACTGACTGCTTCAAGGTATCTATTTCTAACATACATTTGTCATTTCCACCTTTTCTCAACTCCAACTCTTTGTTTGAGGAGGCCAAAAGAGTTTCCAACTCAGACACTCGTTTTTCCAAACTATCAGATTTTGCTTTTAAAGAATCGAAATTCATGGTTTTGTAGTTTGCAGTTTCGATGTTACAATTAATAGAGCTTAATTCTTCTTTCAGCTTATCATTCTTCTTAAAGAGTAAATCGTTTTCGGCAATCAAATCATTCAACTTATCCTCTCTTTCTTCCTCACTTATTTTCGTCGCCCTTCGAAACTTTGCCATAGCAATTTCGTTTTTCTTCACTTCCGTCTTTTCGTTTTCAATTTCTTTTCGAAGCGATGCATTCTCTTGAAAAACGGCGTGCGTATGCTCGTAGCACTTCATAATAATAAAGTCTTTCAGAGATATCCGTTCTTCGGGGAGGGATTTAATAGCAATGTAATCAGATTCAGAGCATTGGAACGATTCCAGAGCATGCTTTATCTCTTCGATTTTATCTTGAAGCAAGGGATTTTGTGATTCAATTTGCTGCTGGCGCAGCTTAACCGAATGAAGCTCAAAACGGGTTTGCTCGTGTAACCGCCTGTACTCTTCTTGGTGTGTCTGAATAAGATTGTCGATTCGTCTCTGCAAGGTTTGCTTTTCGTGTAGTGCATCTTGCAAATTTTCTTCCAGCTCTTGAACCTTAAGCCTAAGTTCTTTTTTTAAGCTGTTAATCATCAAATCCTTTTGCTGAAGCTCAATTTTTTGAAGGGCACTGGTCTGTTGTGCTTCTACCCGGTGAGCATGCTCCAAAGAGAGGCGTTTTCCAGTATTCCCTCCCTTTCTTACACTTGCACGACTACTCCTTCCACTAGCTAGTCCCGATCCATACCCAGATGTCAAGCTAACGTCATCATCAGAAAGTTCGTTACCGATTTCTTTCCCACCACGCCTTTCTTTCGCCACCCTTGCAAAGCATTGAAAAGATCTTTCCACTTCCAATTCATCCGAACTCTCTGATTTATCCACACTATTCAAAAGCTGCTCTACTCCGCTTTCTTCACTGTGATTAGCAAAACTCGATTCTGAAGAGCCTGAGGACGACGGCGCAAGGAGATCAATATCCTCCTTCCGTATTCCAGCAAGTGAGCGTAATGTTTCCTTGATGTCAACAGAAACAACCTGGGCCGATGATTCCTCTGAAGTCATTCTGGATCCCCCAGTATTCCCTTCATCCATAATTCAAATCTATATTTGTCCACTTCACAATATAAAAACTAATCTACAAAGTTAAGCAAACAAAAAAAAGAACAAAGCAAAATGTAAAAAAATCGTAAATCAAAAACAAAAGAAAAACAAAAAAAAAGAACAAGAACAAAAAAAAAAACGTTGGAAAAATTATACAAAAAAAATTCCCGCCAAAAAACAAATTCCTTTGTGGGCTGCGACTTGCGTGGTCCGGACAAACCTGTTTTTTTATTATTTGGATATTCCCCTAATTTGTTCTAACGCTCCTTGGTTCTTTGTGCCCCTGTTTGTGCCAGAATTCTTCTATAAATTTTAATAGCAAAGTAAAAAGACAAAAAATCATTATTGAAAGAAGATTCAAGCATCCTCTGTTTCAGATTGAAGTAAGTAAGCAACATCGGACATTGACCTTTTGCGAATAGGGCGATACTTCTTCATTTCTGGAGTCTGAATGATTGCTTTCCCGAGATGGGGTGGGGGATATTTGGGGGAAAAAAGAAGAAAGGCCACGGGCCGAGTGAGTCAAAGAAAGAACCCACTATTTCGGAACTCAAACCAGACAAAGCAGGCCTCTCTTCCGAAGATGTGGTAACGGAAATAATTAATCGCGACCCCATTGAAGTTTTGAAGCGATATGCAGACGATACTGAGCTGGCGGACAACATATCAACTTTGTACGCCACACTTTTGGCGCAACAACAATTGCCAAGCAACCCGTATAAAAGATTTATTCAGGTTATGCGATCACAAGAGCAAAAGTTCTTACTAATGAAGCAATCTGACATGTACATAAAGAAAATTATCATGTGGGATAAAGATATTATCCCCCCGGGTTTTAACAACACGATAAAACATATCCAAGGATGCGATTCTATCTGGGGGGTAGAAGGTGTTCTAAAACTAATCAAACCAGAGTACGTTGAGAGATTGATTCCTTCTACTCTTGCAAGTCTGAGATACGTTCCAGAATTTGATGGTGCCCAATGCACGGTGATCAACGTCATTGTATCTCCATCAATCTTATATGGTACTTTTACGAGTACTCTTCCAACAACTCTCAATATTCGCCATGAGTATTTCATATCCAGCCCTACTCTTGAACTGACATTGGAACACTTTGCACTCAATGTCTGGACAGATTGTATAGCCTTTCATGAAGATTTAAACAATGTGTTTATTGGTATTTTGCTTGAAAATGAAGCTCCGTGGACTATTGAGCTTATCCAAAACGACCGAGCAGGATTTGCGGAAATTATTAAGAAAACCGTAAGCGCGAAAAAGCAATTCTTTCTCCAAGGCATAGTCAATTGTAAGGTCGATCCTGCAAACCCCGATTATTTTGTTAGGCGAAGCATCTACAAGCAGTATACTCTTCACCACTCGAAAGTAACGTATGATGAAAATAATAATCAATACGCGGATACGCAGTCGTTCAGCAACGTACCATTTGAAAGTCTTCATGAAGGTGTATTTCTTTCAAAGGAAGACGCCGAAGAATACTTTCAAATATTTGTAAGGGCGGGGCATGCATGGAGTAACGAGGTAGTCAAGGAGGCTTTGAAGACTAATATAAGATACGGCATAGGTCAAGCCCGGCAAAATTTTAATGGAACCCTGTCCATGTTTGAGAGTTTAATTAAGCTCGCTATAATAGAAAACAATGAGAATGGGGAGTATTCTAAGCACTTGCCTGCTATATACAGAATATACAACGGGAATCCAGGAGCTATATATACCCTTATGGTCCATTCGAAAATAGTCAAAGATTTGGTTGTTGCCTCACACCGAGATCCAAGTGTTCTTGATTTAGCAAAAGAAGAGTTTGAGGTTTATCAGGCAAAGGTTTTAGAGTTTTTAGAAAGCAGCGCAGATATAATCGCTAAACCGCAGTACGCGCACACATTTAATGTACTTAACGACATAACGTCTCTTATTTGGTCTAATGAATTGGGAAATCATATCCGTGCAATAGAGAGGTTAGACAATTTAAATAGGAACTTTCTTGTTCTTTTTCTTCAGTCGATTGAAGACATTTTATTCTTTTCTCCATCCTTGACTGGTGTTCTAGATCAATGTAAAAAGGAATTTGATAACTTGCAAAACATGAAACCAGAATCCCCAACAACAGATAAAAAAAAGATAAAAAAACAAAAGTCCAAAGAGCCGCGGTCATTTCTTTCAAAGCTGAATATTTTCAAAGATATTATAGACACGGTAGAAAACATCTTTGAGGACCCGTCTAAAGAATATACCGATGATCCAATGAACAAAATTTTTCAAAGTCCTATATACACTCAGGAGCATGAGTTGAAGCATGGGCTTGAAGACCTCGATATCCTGAACAGAGGAGACAAGGTTATGGATGTTGTAGAGGCAAAACACCTCATAACCGCACCTGTGGTAATTGCCCAAGAGTCGGTGTTGCTGCAATATAGTTCCGATGCTAGGATCGATAGGATCTGTTTAGAAACACTTTTAGATCTTCTTACTTCTCCTCACTTGGAAACCAACCCTTATCCTGTTTTGCTCGAAAATATGGCGAAACATCTTTACCACCTTGAGCTTTCGTACGATTTTGAGAGCAAATTGTCGGAAAATATGATGAACTCTTCTTATCGAATAGTGGATGATAGCAATGCATTATATTCTGCCCCAAACTCACCTTTTTTTGGCAGCTACTCAATGCTTTGCTGTGTAGATACTGACGCCCTCTCTCCCTTGTTTCCAATCATTTCGGATTTATCAAATTTGCATGTGAAATATAGACAAAAGCATCACAAAGTAAGCTTAACCCTTTCCTTGACTGGATTCTGGACCCTTTATGGGAACGTGTTGCCGTACATAGCTGATGAAATCGAAATTGTAGAAGACTATTTCACCCAGGGCCCTCGAATTGATATTGCTATGAAAATATTCTCATCTAATATCTTAGAGTATATTCAGGATCTAATGGAAAAAGAAGAGTACTATATTTCAGGCATTTATGTGGGGTCTGTTCAGGATGCACGCGAATATTCAGCCTTTGATGTTGTCAAATACAGTGAAGAGTTTGAGGAAGATATTAGAAACACAGTTCAAAGTCATGAAGACATCTATGCACTAATTTATTATATACTCGACTGGAGATACTACAGACTTAAAAAACAATTCAAGTTCCATTATATTGACGAAGATGGGGATCCTATTCTTTTCCCAACCATTGATCCAATTGTGGGCTATTTGACAATATTTCCCAATCAACAGCACGCAGCACAATGGTTTGAATTTTTTGAGTTGGAAAGTGAAGGCTTTGAAGACAGGAAAGAAGAATCCATATCTTTAATAAGAGGACACATTGGTAATGCACTTGAAGAAGGAAACCTACCATTGGCTTACCGTTGGTTCTTTCTCTATTCTTCAATTAACAAGGATGGCAGCCATAATGCTCAGGCCCATAAAATGTTTCATAGTATAGCAGAAACAATGCACTACCTGAAAAATCTGAACAAAACGATGCAAGACATGATCACCAGAGAGCTCAAGCATGAAGCTCGACAACAAAGAAAGGCAGCCAAACTTAAAGACAAGGAAGAGTACGTTTGGAAACCACTGTTCAATACCGAAATACTTGCAAAGATGATATGGGGCTATAGAAGTAGAGCTAATCGGGCTCTTTGTTCAATGTCTTGCTTTGTTTCAGACGAGTTGGCTGAAGTGATAGATATGAAACTGAGAAGCATTGTCAACCTAAAAAATCGCCACACTCTAAATTTATCTTCGCAAAGCATAACTGTTCTTCAGGAAGTGGATGAGTACATGCAGGTGGTTGGGCGAATTGTACAATTCTACGTACATCAATTATCTCCTCATCTAATGAAGCGCTTCGAGCTCATTACTCTTGAAGCAGAGAGTAGACCTTTGACAGCATCTTCACCTGTGGAAGGGCAGAGGCTAAGCAAAGTTAACTTCTGAGGTTTTGCATTGGTTTGGAACTTATTTATTTATTTTTCTATGTTTTTGTTTTTTTGCTTTAGTTTCGGCTATTTGAAATTTGAATAAAGCTACTTACTTTGCTGACCTTCTTAAATTTCTTTTTTTGTTTTTTTTTAGGGGGTTTTTCCTTTTTTTTGTTTTTTTTTGTTTTCTATACTTAGTTGCTTTTTACAAAATTCAGAAGTTAAGTTAAGTGGACGCCATTCTTCTAAGCAACAAAAAGTTGTTTCGCTTACAGACACTCAAAAAGAAATAGCAATGTCCTTAAATTCAGACAATATTTTTTCTTATAATTTCGCAAATAATCTTCTCTAGTTTTTCTTTTTGAGTCTAAAATCATCTAGAGTCTTGAAGCTTTTCAGAACAGTACTTAACCGAGTTTTCAGAGGCTGGGCTCTGTGCTGCTTATTATATTTCAGGTACGCCCAAAACTTTTCCAACCCATAAAGATGACCATTATCATAGTCCTTCAAAGTTTCAACCTGGAATTCCTCAAAGATATTCTTTCTAAATTTCTTTTCCAATCCATAACTGTAGAATCGGAAAAGGCATTCTAACCCATACCGGTACCCATTATCAGAGTCTTCAATTGCAAGGCTCTTAAACTCATTGTACATTCTGCGATTGAAATGATCTCGCAAGAAAAACGACCAGAATCTAAACAATGTATTCATCTCCTGGGACTGCCCAATACCCATTCGTTTGCGCTCCTTCAAGCACTTTTGGTGGTATTTATGATACTTGTGCTGAATAAACTCTCCAGATTTGAGAAGCTCGTGGGATGGATGCTGAAATGACGGAATCGAAACCTGCGAATCCGCACTTGCAGCCACATCAGAAGCACTTCCAGAGGTATTTGGGGTTGGTAAAGTATTCCCGAAGGTAGCTTCATTAGATGGATATGATTTTGTGCCCATGAACCATCCAACATGCTGTTCGGAAGGAGGATTAGAAGAGTATTTAGTTTTGTCTTTCAAAGCTGCATCAGGTCTCTTCTTTTCTGACTTTGGAGTAGCCGGGTAAAATCTTGGTGCATCCCTTACGGCCTTAGGGGTTTTTGGAGTCTTTGGGGTTTGCTGAACCGGGCTCTTAATTTTCACGGCAGCTTGTTTTTCGGCAAATTCATCTTCCGGCACAACGTCCACCTTGGTGTCTGCAGAATCTTCCACATCCTGCTCATAGTCATTAATATCCAACTCATAAAAGTACAAACCATTGTTAATCATATCCGCCCACTCCTGTGTGATTTCCCGTTTACTTTTGAAGTCAGCTGTACGATCCTTCTCTTGTTTCTTTGGAGGAGGGGTTTGCGTAACAATAAGAATTTTATCAATATCTTCATCATCTAACTCAACATCTGACTCTTCGCTGTCCGAAGACTCATAGCGATTATTCAGTTTACTTCCACTGGACAACTCTTCGTCAAATTGAAAATCCAGTTCCTCGTATTCGCCGGGATTTTCTTCGTTTGCTTTTGCTTCAGAAAAGCTAGATTGAGAAGATCGAGATGTGGTCCTCTTCTTTGAAACTGTCTTCCACTCCTCGCCAGATTCACTAGCATTTTCAACTTTAATTACAACCTTCTTCGAAGCCGACGAATCCTCAGCAGAAGCACTATTAGCAGCATCTGCCACTTCTTCTGCTGCAATCCTGGCCTTGTTTTCAGCAGCGGCGGTTGAAGTCGTATCACTATTCACAGAACTTTCCCTTGTGTAACTATAAGGGCTCCCGGAAGGCTTAGGCAATTCAAAACCTTCTGGCAAAACCCACACATGCCAATCTTTTGCAGCCCGTATTTTCATATCTACAATCTCAACAACATTACTATTTTTAAGACAGTCAGCAATAAAATCCAAATCCGATGTTAAAGACTGTACCCGCCTAAAATTTGCAATTGATGAAAGAGGGACAAATCCTTGCTCATCCATGTGTTTACGCAAAAATATATCCTTGACTAGATTCCCTGGAGAGAAATAGTATTCAATTTGGTTAATTACATATGTTCTCAACGTTGCTTCGTCGACTTGCAAAGGCCCTTGAGGCATGTAAAACATATTTCCTTGGGGATTTGTTTGGGTATATTTTGGCTGAAACTGCCCACTATAAGATTGGCGAGCAGTTCGCACAGGGGGTTGGGTTGCATTCACAGACCCACTTGTAGTGGCACGTCGACCCTTGGGGCCACTGGCTTTGCCAGTCTGATTGTACTGCTTTGAATGTTCCTGCTCTGCTCCAGATTCCATAGTTTGGGTGCTCTTGAACTGTTTCTTGTTGCCGGCCGTGGCAGGTTGGTTCCCACTTTTATCACCTTTAGTGACTGTATGTTTCTTAGAACGCTCACCGTTATTAGCATTTGCATTTTTTCTATTATTTCGTTTTTCGTTATTCATTTGCTTGTGGCTTGGCATCTCAATTTTCATAGGAACCCAGCTCTTCTTTGGAATGGATTTTTTCTTTGAAGCAGCGCCTGGCAAAACAGGGGAAGGGCTTGACACCTTTTGGGTGGAAGGTTCTGTTCCTACCTCCTCTAAAGATGGCCAACTCACAACATCAACGACAGGCATGTTTTCGGCATCTTTCTTAGAGTTCTTACCCTTCTTCTTTGGTTCAGCAGCAGTCGGGATTTCAGCAACCATAGGGGTGTGCTTTTCGGCAGCAGACTCTTCTGGTTTGACACTTTTAACTTTCAGCTTATCCCAAGCGTTGACTTTGGGCGGAGAAGCAGGAATAAACACTTTTGCAGGGGTAGGTTCTTCCACTGCTTCCCCAGCACCTTGTCCTTCAGAGGGCATAGACGGAATATCAATAGGCGCCTCACATTTGGCAGGAGCTACTGCTTCTGCTGTATTGGAGTTTTTGCTCGCAGTCATAATAAAAACTATACTCTGGGACAGCAGTAAAGAAAAAAAGACAGCCAATGCAAACAAAAAAAAAACACTCCACAAAACCAAGTTCTCCAAAGATACCCAATCAGAAGGAACTCAAGAGAAATATGATTAAGACTTCCACAGATTTTCTCACGTTTTTAGATTCCAACAATGATATTTTGCTCCACTCAAATATCCTCGTCCACAATCTAAACGATAATTACACCCCGAACTCACAGTAGCAGACCAGAAGTACGTTTAGTTCAATAAAGTATAAACAAAATCAGTGACTTATAGAACACAGAGACATATAAACAACAAAGATCCACCCACACACAGAGACAAATTCAAACAAATCCCTCTGGACAAATCCGCAAAATCTTCAAAACAAACAAAACCAAAGAAAAGAAAATGGAAGAAAAAAGAAGAAGAAGAACAGAAAAAAGATAAAAAATAAAAAGCCAAAGAAAAAAAGAAAAAAGAAAAAAAGGAAAAAGGGCGAAAGAGGAAAGGAGGCCGTGGAGAGGACTGGCCACTGGGCCGGCCGCCGGGGGTGGACTGGGAGGAGAGGGTGGTGGAGGGAAACAAGGGTGATTTAGTGGGGATGGGGATGGGGTCGATGGGGTGTTAGGGTTATGTAATGACTAATTAATATTGATATGGCAAGGGTTATTATATTACCGCATCTCCCATAGTAAAGTGATTATCACATGTTGCATGGTCGAACAAGTATATGTACTATACTATGGGCTATATAATGATAATCGCCCCTCGTGATGAAAGAAAGGGATACGTCCGTTACATTGAATGTGTAGCAAGTTATAACGTTATAACTATAGCTATCCGATACTGCCTCAGCTAGTTCTTCCAAAATATTTTACGCTGAATCCGAGGAATTAACGTACGTAGATTTGCAGCTCTCATGCATGCAGTGATGAAAGAACGATGCTACTGTAAATCGAGGTGC
Organism: Ichthyosporea sp. XGB-2017a; assembly: GCA_002811675.1. Taxonomy (NCBI): domain Eukaryota; class Ichthyosporea; order Dermocystida; genus Chromosphaera; species Chromosphaera perkinsii. Next base: position 2,275 of record PDIM01000011.1, on the reverse strand, counting down.
TAAATAGTGACCTGGCCTGGGATCGACCTGCATTCAGACTGATCAAAGATTTTAGGATAGATTTTTAAACGATAGAAAAGTACCAAATTAAAGTACTGTAACGCTATGTACAGGGAGCCGCGACCGGCGCACTGCCGGCGCTGGAACGACTCTTATGGACTGCTCATTCGATTCGACGTTCTAAGACTAGAAGCAGAAAGAATGTCGCTTGTTCACTGGTGGCACGCTACTGCATTTGGGTGCATTTCATGTTGTGAATTGTGAAGAAGAGGTCGGGCGCTTTTCTAACCGTTTTGAGCTCCAGAGCAAAGCTAGAAGCCATACAGAATTCATTTGACTTGCTTCGATTCAAACAAAAACAAACTTAGCCCAATGACAGTACCAATAAAAAAAAGTTTCATTCACAAACGAACAAATTTTATTAAGGGAGAAATGAGCCAAAGGCTTCTAAGCAGTTAGAGTATTTGGGTGAATGAATGTGTGGCATAGGCGATACAGAGATACGCCCATAAAAGTGAGATTGTAGACCAGCTTTAAATAAAAGTTGCCCAACCAGGCAAAATCGGTAAAGTGACCCAAAATATTAAAACTTGTTAGGCCCAGAGTGAAAGAAAGCGTAGGCAGTGAGGAGCTTAGAAGCAAGAATATAGTCGAGTTTAAAATGATTTTGTGTATAGGTGTGTTTTTCTTTTCTGGTAGAAGTTTCTGTACAAAGGAGTGGCTATAAAACCCAAGGGCTGAAGCTACAAGGAAATAACTGGATCACAAGGAGAATCAAGAAAGGTGTTTCGCTAAGCCCATAGTTCTTCAAGTTGCATTACCAATGATCAACGATACTTACATTACCAAAACGACATCCGTCAAAGCCCCCCACAATCCGAAGAAAGACGTAGATGTCCCGAATTCAAAGTTTTCGTCAATCTTAATAGTGACTGAAGACCACACACCAAGCAAAGACAAAACATTAAGGAAAATCCGCATGATAAATAGCGACGCAAAGAAGAAATTAACTAATAGGCAGGCCGCAACGAAGAACTCTTGATATACAGTAAAGTTTTTTTGTTGCTCTATTTTATCTTTTTCTAACCTTAAGTTCGCTAATTCAGCGTTGTATTCGGCTAATTTTTCCGATGCGACGCCTGGGACACGTTTCAATCTTTCAATCACATCTTCCTGCATTCTGATCTCTGCCATTTGCTCATAACTATCTGTCAAGAAATTTGGGCGTTGCACAAGTTTTCCTGCTATCGCAAACATCAACGTAAACCCCAAAGACGTACACCGAAGCATAACCAATGCACCCACAAATGATATTGACGAATACAAAAATGTATAATACGATTCGAGAACATTTTCCGATGGACTGGATGAAAAACTCTGGACAATCCCTTTGCTTACGTATAATACCCCCACTAAAATTAGTGCACACAAAGCCCATACAATCACAGTTTCATTTACCCGAGCAATAAGCCCCCTTGAGTTCCCAATACCCTCAGCCTCTGTAAAAAAGTAAGCAAACGGAAGCAGAATGAATAGAGTTATGTTTGTGCAAACAAAAATGTTATTCCACATTCCATAAATAACATCTGCAGTTAGCCAGCTCGCCAACGACGAATCAGGAAAACGGTAAATAATTTCATTGCCCATAATAGTGGCAGGGAGTAAAATCATTGTTGCCAATGACAAGCCAAGCGATATGTTGCACAGCCACAACGCGATTCGATTACTAACGTCATCCATGTCCCCGAATCTCACTTGAGCATTCTCTGAAGGGGATGTCTTGAAGTATGAGATTATAGGATAAGTAGTCAAATACATCAGTATAAAGAATATCAAGAACATCTAACAAAACGTGAAGCAAAACAGATATTAAAGTTAGAAGGCTTAGGCTTTTCCGCCGATTGGCTTTTCTCATAAGCAATTACACACACTTACCACCTGCAGTCGAGCCACTTCATAGTACTCGTCTGTCGCCCCCAAATCCTCTTCGGTCTCGCGAAAATCATAGTAGTACCTCTGCATTATTGCAATCTTACTTCCCCTCCCGTTTTCCCAAAAAACTCCCAATGTTTCACGAAATCTCTGTCCTTTATTTTCCCCTCTCCCACTACAATATTCTCAAATATCAAAACAAGCCCCCGGTATAAAGCAGCAGCATCTCTTCCCAGTTAAACATCAAATAAAATAAAATAAAATAAAGCATTGAAGTGAATCTTTATTCCCTATTTCCTATACTAAGAGAAATCTAAACCAAAGGATCGTCATTCTCACTCAT
>PDIM01000010.1:172880-184662 GCA_002811675.1 Ichthyosporea sp. XGB-2017a | reverse complement strand
TTTTGTTTTTTTTTTTTTTTTTTTTTGTTTTTTGTTTTTTGTGTTGTTTTTTTTTTTGTTTTTGGTGCTATTTGCATTTTTGGTTGATCAAAGTTTTAGATTTGGATTTATTGTGTGAGCATGACTAAGCCCGCGATGAGTGAAGATAAAAAGGACACGTAAGTTTGTGTAGATATTGGCTTTCTTCTTTTGTTTTTAGGTATGCAAGTTCTTACCAGAGGTTGTGTTCTTTCAATGTTATAATAGTGATTTGGCTACAGCAATTCTTCGAAGCAAGCCTTCCCCACACAGGTTGATTGTTGAAGAAGCTGTCAATGATGACAATTCTGTGGTGTCGTTGAGCCAGGAAAAGATGGACGAGCTCGAACTTTTCCGTGGTGATACTGTGATTGTTAAAGGAAAGAAGCGTAAAGATACTGTTGTTATTGTATTGTCAGATGACAGTTGTCCAAAGGAAAAGATTCGAATCAATCGTGTTGTGAGGACTAATCTTCGAGTTCGTTTGGGAGATGTTGTGTCAGTGCACGCTTGCCCTGATGTAAAGTATGGATCAAGAATTCTAGTTTTGCCAATCGATGATACTATTGAAGGAATTACTGGGAATCTGTTCGATGTGTACTTGAAGCCCTACTTTTTGGAAGCTTATCGACCTGTGAAAAAGGGTGACTTGTTTCAAGTGCGCGGGGGTATGAGAGCGGTTGAGTTTAAAGTTGTCGAAACTGATCCTTCTCCGTACTGTATTGTTGCGCCTGATACAGTTATTCACTGTGACGGCGAGCCTGTCAAGCGTGAAGATGAGGAAGAGAAGATGAATGAAGTTGGCTATGATGATGTGGGTGGTTGCAGAAAGCAAATGGCCCAGATTAAAGAAATGGTTGAACTTCCCCTTCGACACCCTCAGCTTTTTAAGAGTATTGGAGTGAAACCTCCCAGAGGTATACTGTTGTATGGACCTCCAGGTACAGGTAAGACATTGATTGCAAGGGCTGTTGCAAATGAGACTGGTGCATTTTTCTTCTTGATTAATGGACCAGAGATCATGTCGAAACTTGCCGGAGAGTCTGAGAGTAATCTGCGTAAGGCCTTTGAGGAAGCTGAAAAGAACTCTCCTGCGATCATTTTCATCGATGAAATCGACTCTATTGCTCCCAAGAGGGAGAAGACTAACGGGGAGGTGGAGAGAAGAATCGTTTCTCAGCTCTTGACTCTTATGGATGGTATGAAATCTAGAAGTCACGTTGTTGTGATTGCAGCAACAAATAGACCTAATAGTATCGATCCAGCTTTGCGACGATTTGGACGCTTCGACAGAGAAGTTGACATTGGCATTCCCGACGCCACTGGCCGTCTCGAGGTGCTGCGAATCCATACAAAGAACATGAAACTTGCGGATGATGTTGACCTTGAGCAAGTTGCAAATGAAACCCATGGTCACGTTGGTGCCGATTTGGCTGCCTTGTGCAGTGAAGCGGCCCTTCAACAAATCAGAGAAAAGATGGATCTCATTGATTTGGAAGATGAAACTATTGACGCCGAAGTCTTGGATGCATTGGCTGTAAGCATGGACAATTTCAGATTCGCTCTGGGTGCGTCCAACCCATCTGCCCTCCGCGAAACAGTGGTCGAAGTGCCAAACACCTCTTGGGACGATATTGGTGGTTTGGAGCCAGTCAAGAGAGAGCTCCAGGAACTTGTTCAGTATCCTGTTGAACATCCCGATAAATTCCTTAAGTTTGGTATGACACCATCTAAGGGAGTCCTGTTCTATGGCCCACCTGGATGTGGTAAGACCCTTCTTGCTAAAGCCATCGCCAATGAATGTCAGGCCAATTTCATCTCCATCAAAGGTCCCGAGCTGTTGACAATGTGGTTTGGTGAATCTGAAGCTAACGTAAGAGAAATCTTTGACAAGGCCCGTGCTGCTGCCCCTTGTGTTCTCTTTTTTGATGAATTGGATTCCATTGCCAAAAGTCGTGGTTCATCTTCCGGAGACTCTGGTGGAGCCGATCGTGTCATCAATCAAATTTTGACTGAAATGGACGGAATGAACGCGAAGAAGAATGTCTTCATTATTGGTGCTACTAACAGGCCCGATATTATCGATTCTGCCATTCTTCGACCTGGCCGTTTGGACCAATTGATCTATATTCCTCTTCCCGATGAAGGTTCAAGAAAGTCAATCTTGACTTCTGTTTTGAGAAAGACACCAATTGCCAGTGATGTTGACATTGACTATCTTGCCAAGGTCACTCAAGGATTCAGTGGTGCTGATTTGACTGAAATTTGTCAGAGAGCTTGTAAATTGGGTATTCGCGAGGCCATCGAAGCTGACATTATTCAAGAACGCAAGAGAAAGGCTAACCCCGATGCTGCAATGGAAGTCGATGAAGACCATGATGCGGTTCCTGAATTGAGAAGAGACCACTTTGAACAGTCAATGAAGTTTGCTCGCCGTTCAGTCTCTGACAATGATATTCGCAAGTATGAAATGTTTGCACAGACTCTTCAGCAAAGTCGCGGGTTCGGCAACCAGTTTAAGTTCCCCGATGCCGCTCCCGGAGCCGGAAATGCTGCAGGTGCTGCACCACAGTTTGACAATGCTGGAGACGATGATCTTTACGGCTAAACACCATACGTATATCAACAAAGAAGAAAAGCCCCGGCTGTGTACAATGTAGACCTCTCCAATTGACTTTAATTTTGCTTTTTTAAGCATTCCGTTTGTATCAAAGAAAAGAAAAAAAAGAAAAAAAAAACAAAGAGGAAGAAATAAAACTTTAAATGAAAATTTATCAGAGTGCATTATGGTGAGTTTGATGGAGCGAAACTCGCCGACGTTTGTCTATCTTTGCAGTTTTGGTATTTGTTGGTCAAAGCTTTTATTTTGGTGAATGTAAGTTCCAAAACACTAGGAGCAGTCCCCCACAATATTATTGCTCTCTGCACTGGTTCCTTTTTCTAATTCGTAAAAAAATGCCAAAAACAAGAAACCCCTAACTTACAGCCCAAACTCTTTGTGCACGTGGGGGCCCATGTGAATTATAGTTTGGCCATAGAATTTCTATGGGGAATATCCATAGTGAATAAAATCAGATAGTAGCTGTGGTACAGCTGTAACGGGGAAGAAATTAGAAATATTATCCAAAGTGCTTTTTTTATTTAGACTAGGAGGAGATTTGGTTTAGTACGTGTGTGTGGATATATGTGCATTGTAGATTGTGCTGTGGTTCCCCATTGAGTGAGTGATATTACAGGATGGTTGCTGCAAAGAAGAAGAAGAATGGAGAGTTGAGTAAGAAGGAGAGGGAGAGACTGGAGATTGAGGCTCTGAATGAAAAATGCAAAGCGTTGGTGACTGGCACTGACTATAGCAGTGTTGGGGATCCCTCTTCAGAGGTGGCCTCTGGTAATCAGGCTCAGGAGTATGAAAAGTTTTCAGATCTTCCTCTTTCGGAGAAAACTTTAAAGGGATTAAATGATGCTGGGTTTGATAAAATGACCGATGTGCAAAAGGATTCCATTCCTAGGGGGTTGCGCGGGGATGATGTTCTTGGGGCGGCAAAGACGGGTTCTGGGAAGACCTTGGCGTTTCTAATTCCGGTCATTGAGAAAATGTACAGGGAACGATGGACGGCTGCTGATGGAGTTGGGGCTTTGATCATATCGCCGACCCGTGAGTTGGCATATCAGATTTTTGAGGTATTGCGAAAAGTGGGAAAGTACCATGATATCTCTGCCGGACTTGTTATTGGGGGTAAAGATTTAAAACAGGAACAGGAGAGGGTTAATAAGATGAATATCATCATTTGCACCCCCGGAAGGCTCTTGCAGCATATGGATGAAACTGCTGGATTCGAATGCCCGGATCTCGAAGTATTGGTATTGGACGAGGCAGATCGCATCTTGGATATGGGATTTAAAAAGTGCATCAACTCCATTATTGAAAATCTTCCCCAAAAGAGGCAGACACTTTTATTTTCGGCAACTCAAACTAAGAGCGTGAAAGATTTAGCAAGGCTGAGCCTTAAAGACGCGGAATATGTCTCTGTACATGAAAATGCGAAGTTTGCAACACCTACAAAGCTTTTGCAAAGTTATGTGGAGGTAGATTTGGACAAGAAAATTGATGTACTTTGGTCATTTGTGAAGAATCATTTAAAAACAAAAACACTTGTCTTTCTGTCGAGTTGCAAACAGGTGCGCTTTGTATCCGAATGCTTCCGAAAACTTCGCCCTGGTGTACCAGTTATGGCAATGTACGGAAAGCAGAATCAAGCCAAAAGAATGGCGATTTATGACGACTTTTCACGAAAAGAGTTCGCGTTAATGTTCTGCACAGACATTGCAGCCCGTGGTCTTGATTTTCCAGCAGTAAATTGGGTTATTCAGTTTGACTGCCCAGAAGACGTAGATACATATTTGCATCGTGTCGGTAGAACTGCCCGATTCCAGGCGAATGGTCACGGGCTTTTATTTCTCATTCCAAGTGAAGTACCTGGAATGTCCAAAGAACTGGCGAGCCGTAAAGTTCCAATCAAACCAATCAAAATCAACCCCAAGAAAAACTACACGATCACTGGAAAATTGCAGGCGTTCTGTGCCGAAGACCCCGATATGAAGTACTTAGCCCAAAAGTGCTTTATCTCTTATATGAGGTCTGTGTACCTTAAATCTAACAAGGAGGTGTTTGATATCCAGAAACTTCCGGGTGAGAAATTTGCAGTCGCTTTGGGACTCCCTAATGCGCCTAGAATCAGATTTGTGAAGAAGAAAAAGGAAAAGATCATGGGACCCAGTCCAGATGACGTCGCTGCTGCCAATGATATACAGAGTAAAGAAAGCGGCGAAAGAGCTGAAAAGGAACCTCTTGTTGATGTCAAAAAACAGCAAGAACAGCCGAAAACGTATCTTGACAAGCTTATGTCACGTAGCGGAAATGAAGCAAACGTAGAGCGGTTGAAAAAAATAATAGATGCTGACAATGATGAAGACTCCGAGGATGACTTTTTGCAGATAAAAAAAGCGGACCATGACATAGACGTAGATGATGACTGGGAAGCTGAAGATATGAGCAAAAAGAAGAAAAAGTTGCTCACCTCGAAGGTTAAAATTTCCAAAACAGCCGCCATCAGTGGGCACAAAATGAAATTTGATGACGAAGGAAATGCTGTTGCAATCGAAGAGGAAGGGTCAAAATTGGCTGGTGTTGACATCGAAACATCTGAGCGGGAAAAAATTGAGACAGATGGTATTGATCTTAAGGCCTCCGAAGCGATGTTGAGAAAGAGTGATCGTGAAGATAAGAAAAGACAAAAGGATAGATTGAAAGATTTAAAAATTAAGGAAAAGGAGAAGATTAAAGCAATGCGAATGGAGGCTATGGGTGAAACTGGTGTTCAATTGGATATTCCTGAAGCGGGCGAGGGTGAATATGAGTATTCTTCCAATGATAATGAAAGCGACCAAGAGGATGTTGAGCGAAAATACCGTAGTGAATCTGGTGAAGAAAGTGGCAGTTCTGAAAGTGAAGATGAAGAAGAGATCAGTGGGCGTAAGCGAAAGCAATATGAAAATTATGAGAATAACTCATTGACTTCCAAAAAGCCGAAAGTTGAAGACATTGCTGACGACGAAGCTATGGCTTTGCAACTCCTGGGAGGCCACTGAGTGGGTTAGCAACAACAGTTGTTCGTCTTTTTTGTTTTTTGTTTTATTTTTTGAAAAAGTATTGTTGTGCAATAAAGAAAAAGGATTGGTGTAAAGCAAGTATGTGACTTCTTTTCTGGGATTTTGAAAGTGTTTGTGTTTGATGCATCTACTTCGCTTCCTGTTTGAAGATGGTTTCGGTGAAATTTCTACTGTTTTGTTTTCGGAGCTAGTCTCTGTTAGACTGAAATCTTTTCCCGGTGTATATTGGGGTTCCTTCAGGTGTCATTTTAAAGTTAGGATCCATTACAAGACCTTCCCTTATTATGACATGTCGATAATAGGCAGAGCATTGGTAGCCTACACGATTGGGAATATATGATGAGAATAGTCCCCATTTGTTTCCACAGCCAAATTTCTTCACAGTCTCCAAAAACAGATTATGCTCTTCTTCTGACCAAAGCCCCATTTCCTGTTTAATGCCTGGCTCAAGGTTCCGATAAAAGTAGCAATTCGGGTTCTTTCGAAACATTTTCTTTGCAAACATTTTAGCATTCGAGGATTGACTTGCACCCTTTGATTTGCCTCCACCAGGGTTTTTGTAACTAAATTTACCGCCGCCATGCTTTTCCCATGCAGCTGCAGCAGATTCTTCGAGACCATACTTCGAAATGAGAACTGGGTTTACCCACCCTTTAAAGAACCCGTCCGTTTTCAAAGCAGTTTTGTACTTGTCCTTAAAGAACTCTTCCATCGGTATCAGCACATTGGGGTCGTACTCCTGAACATCATCCTCAGCTTCGGTCTTTTTGCCCTTCTTAGAGTCTGGATCATCATCGAAAGTTGAAAGGCCTTCCGGTTTGGCACTGTCAAGCCCCCGAAGGCGACGAGAAGTCCGCGGGGCAATCACTTTAGCTTTGCGCACTTTTTTTGCTGCAGTGGTAGATTGCTTCACCCTTATTTTCTTTTCTGGCTTCTCAATACTTGTTGCACGCTCAACAAGGGTTCCCATCGAAGACCCAGACAATCCAAGCGACTCCATCATTTCGAGGTTTCTGGAAATATTCTCCAATCGCTGCTTCTCATACTCGCTCAAGCCCTCAGCTGGAGCAGCAGGATCAAAGGTTTTTAAATTTTCTTTATCTTCAAACTGTGGGACTGTGTTTGTTTCCATCACATGATCTTCTTTTTCGACAACTTCGGCCTCGTCCTTCATTTTTTGGTTACTATTTTCGGCAGACTCACTTTGCTTCTTGTTCGAAGCCTTTCCGCCGTCCTTCTTCTTTAAAGATAGCTTGGACTTGCTGCCTTTGCCAACTACAGCCTGTTTTTCTCGCTTCGTCGCACTAGAAGATACTTGTATGGCCCCGAGTACAGGATTTGAGGCCTGTGCTTTGGCACGAATACTTCTTCGAACTGGAGCCATCAGAGCGAATCAAAATCCCTTCAAGCTTGTACAATCACACAAAAACAGCTACAAAACAAAGCTAAAGAAGGAGGGAATCCACTCAAGCAAAAAGATAAGCTAGAGATTGAAAAAAAGGGAAAAAAAATATAGAATAACCAAAACAAATATAAAAAATACTTCAACGAAACAAAAAACAAAACAAAAGTGAAATTGAAAATTCGGAAAAGGGGGGGGGCTGGAAACAAAAAGTCGAAAGAGAAAAAAGGCGGGAAAAGATGTGAAATTCTATTTTTAGTCACCAGGGTTAGGGTCCTAGAGATAGTCGCCCCTGATAATAGACCCTCAGAAATAGGGTTTATATGTCTGGGAGAAAAAAAACTACTAAACCAGGGAAAGAAACTAATTAAAATTATATACGGCTATTTTTTGTATGGTGTTTTCTATAGTTAAAGAAGAGGTGGAGATCACCATAGAGTGTTCGTACTTCGTCCCAACTCCCAAGTCCCAAGTCCCAATAATTACTCCCAAGGGCCAAGAGTCAAGTCGAGGGGGACGCTGTTGTTTTTTATGAAATTGTGGTTATGATAATTAGGAGGGGAGCGAGAAATTCGAGAGAAAAGAGGGAAAGGAGGAAGTTAGATAAGGACCAGTAGTAGAAGAAGAAGAAGAAGAAAAATTAGATCCCAGAGTTGACTTAGAGTAGTGTGGATTGATAGATTGGAGGGGACTTGTCGATTTAGGTACAGGCAGTTATTGTAAAGTTCGCTAGGTATAGAGTTAGTCGGCTTCTGTCTTGTGTGTATTTTTTTTTATTTTATTTAGAGATAGAGGAATTAGTAGTGGGAGTGTAAAGATGCCGAAAGATCCTAAACAGTTGGCCTTGCATAAGGTTATTATGGTGGGAAGTGGTGGAGTTGGAAAATCAGCTTTGACCCTTCAGTTTATGTATGGAGAATTTGTTGAAGATTATGAGCCCACGAAGGCCGACAGCTATCGTAAGAAGGTTCAGTTGGGCGAAGAAGAATGCCAAATAGATATTCTTGATACTGCAGGACAGGAGGATTACGCTGCTATTCGTGACAATTACTTCAGGTTGGTGCCCAGTCAGCCGTGGAAAAGCTTTTTTGGTGTTTAGAGCTGGTTTTGTCATGCGTGAATTGAAATATTAACGTCTCCCTTTTTGCTGTTTTCTTTTTGTTATATTCTTGCAGATCTGGAGAAGGATTTTTGTGTGTATTTAGTATCTGTGAAGAAGAAAGCTTTAATGATACTCAAGATTTCAGGGATCAAATTCTTAGGGTTCATGATAATGATAAAATTCCGTTTATTTTGGTGGGGAACAAGTGTGATCTGGAGAGCAAAAGAGCTGTCAGTTCGGATATGGCCCAAGAAAAAGCTCGCTCATGGGTAAGTACACAAAGAAGGGCTGTACTTGAAGATTCTTTGTGTTTGCGTTGATTAACAACGGTTTATTGTCTTGATTTCCATAGGGCGTTCCATATATTGAAACCTCAGCCAAAACCAAGCAGAATGTGAACAAAGCATTTTCGGATTTAATGCAGAAGATCAGCGAAGAAAAGGCGGAAAAGGTTGCAGGGGCTAAACCAAAAAAGAAGGGCAAATGCGTTATTCTTTAAGATTTGACAAGTGAAAGACGTACAATTGCAATGTTCTGAAATTATTTATATTGTTTTGCGATTGTGTACTCATTTGTGGTAGTTGGAGACGAGTGGGGGGCTTTGTGGGGTGGGGGGGGAGGGTGGCTTTTAATACATATACGATATAGGAAAGAAACCCAGCCATCTGCTGTCTTCAGGGAGAAGCCATTTTAATGCATAGCGGAGAAGTAAGTAAGAAGAATTAAGATCAGATAATAAAAGGGCGTGTGTGCTGGGTATAAATCTTGATAAGAGATTGTGGTAAAATACCAATTATTTTATTGCTGTGAAAGCCAGGGATACTCAAATGCCCTTCGCGCAGATGGTCTTTGTTTCGGGTTTTTGGACAATAAAGCCTTAATAAGCTCTTTCGCAGCACTTGAAACAGGAGAAAATGTACTTTGCGAGTCGTCATCAGGAAATTTGACTTCACAACTAGTTGTAAATCTTCAAAATTAGTGCACCTTTACTTACAGACAACAGTTGTGGACGAAAAGTTGAATTCATTTGGCTAAAGTCTTACCTTGTTATCGTGGAAACTAGTTTTTCCGCAGAAGACTCTACAAAAGGGGGGGTGCCATAAAGCAGCTGGTACAAAATGACGCCACAGGCCCACATGTCAAGTTTTTTGCCCGAGTAGCACCCCCCACTATCGGTGCTTATGTTGTGGTGGCTATAGAAAGAGCACTCGGAGGCCGATTCTTCCGAGCTTTCCATATTTCCATTTCTAACATTTTCATATAAAGTGTTTCCAAGTGTTTCTAATGTCAGTAGTTCAGGCGCTACATTTAGTAGACTTCCAGTGACAGTAGACTGAAACATGTCCCAGCCTGAATATCCCAGACCGAAATGTAAATAGAACAGAAGCAGAGTTGAAAAGGAGTTAAAAACAACGTTAAAAAAAGGAAAAGGTGAGACAAGTGCACGTAGAGCTTACCTTTCGCAAACACCCCGCAATGGCCAAAATCAATAAGCTTGACCGAGTTATTAACCAAGTTGTGTTCCAAGCAATCCATCGATGATGCACCTTTGGGGCTTGGAGACTTCAACAGCAAAAGATTTTCTAGGCGCAGGTCACGGTGGCATATACCTTTTCCATGGCAATATCTTATTGCCTCTAGTATCTGAATAAACATGTGCCTTGCTGTTCGTTCACTTACTGGCGAATATGAATCCAAACTCCCACCTTCGCAACACTCTAAAATAAGGAACACTTTGCTTTCAGAATGCAAGGTATTTTCCAAACGAGCGATATTGTTATGATGGAGCGATGAAAGAGCAGATATCTCCCCATCTATGCGAGTCATCTGACCCAGCCCTCCCTTTCGCAACACTTTTACAGCAACGTCTTTTCCTGTTTTTAAGTCGATCCCTCTATACGTAAAATCAGAAGAACCAGGCCCAAGACTCTTCAGTATGCGATAGTGGTGAAGCTGTGCAGGCAAGTAGTGAGAATCTGCTTCAAATACACTTGCTGAAGGCTGTAGTGATGGGAATGCGAAGGTATACAGTGTCTGATACAAAAAGCATATATAATATACAATTGGCTTTATCTGCGTAGGGTAGAGGCTCATTTGTTGCTCATTGAAGAGGTTAAACAGCTCGTATTGGTAATCATTCACTGAAGTATTACCAATGCATTTGATAATATCTTCTACAACACGTCCAGTATCCGCATCTGGCCCAAAATAATGTTTGAATAGCCAAAATGATGATTCAAAAGAGTGCTTAAAATAAATACCATCCCCTTCCAAGCATCTGAACATATCAGTCCACACGCCCGGATCCTTTAATTGCTCTCGTGTAACCTGCTGGCAGTTGTGAGTGAAACAAAATAGATAGTTGATAAATGACATCCACTGAAAACCATTGGGATCATACAGCTGTCTACTTTCTGTATATGTATCTTTCTTCTGGGCCTTGAAAAGCACTGTGACTTTGCATACAGACAGATACATGACACACTGACAGACTAATAGATCAACATTCTCGCTCGTAAGAGAAACATGCACATCTCGTCTACTTCCATCCCCCCTTCCCTCTTCTCCCCAGCAACCTTCGAACATTGGAATAGTCCCACTTTCGCCCACATCCATGTTTCCCACCGCAGGGCCACTGATGGTCATGGTATCCCCATAAATCTTCCTTCTTTCTCGTACAAGTGTGTCTGAGCTCCCTTCTCTAACGGTCCAGCACAGAATCTGCCTCTTGGCTTCTTGAATTACTTTCAGCAATAGACCATCTGCTACAAATCCTCCTCCCTCGTCTTTCTTTGGAGATTGGCATTTGGACGAGCCAGGTTGTATTCCGGTAGCAAACACATTAGTGAAGAGAGAAGCCACTTTACGCGACAAAGAAACTCGCCTGCGAAGTCTCTCTCCCCCCAATTGACCTCCAAAATCATCCTCACAATCAGAAGAAATAAGCTCGCCTTTGATTTTACGAACAATGCTTCTAAGACGAGAGAAATTTCCATAATCCATAACTTTGGTGTTATGCACGTCAATCAAGTAAAGCACAATCGGGGATAGCAGAAGCTTCTTCGGTATAACTGGGAAGTTTTCCGGGTCATCATTAATCAAATATATATTTACAAATCTCAAATACCCTCTGCCTTCCACATCCAATCTATTAAACTCAGCCCATCCCTCACACGAGGAGGAACCAGCCCTTGTAGACCTCTCCGCGCTCTCTCCCCGCCGTGTTCCAAGAAGCACCATTCCTTGAACCTGTCTTTCCTACTTGATTTCAGTCACGGATGGCTGCTTGCATGGATAGCTTGGCTTGCTTTTCCCAAAGTCGCTAGATCAATCGCTTTGACTGGTTGAAACAGAAAAGCATGCATTAAAGCAGATCTTGCAAAAAATACGCAATAAGAAATGCCAAAAACTTGAAAAATTGGAAAAAAGGAAATACTGTAATATATAAGCCAAAAAGTTTACTTTAGAGTACCTAAATAGATGATTCTGCCATAGTTAACTCCTATAGATAAGACCAAAAATGACAATCGCCAGGCCGCTCCTTTAAGGTACCGAGAATGCACTTTTTTTTATTTTTGTTCACACATGAC